>JABFEW010000484.1:0-29846 GCA_013618405.1 Fusarium hainanense | reverse complement strand
ATATTATAAGTACCTATAAGATAAGTATTTTATAAGTACCTATAGGAAATTTAAACCCTACTTAGACTACCCATAACCGCTTCCAATAACCACTCTGAAAGATCGAAACAACTTTACCCATATTTTCCTCATTCATACCATCGGGATAGATGCTGTCGGTGGTGGAAGAGGCGCCTGTACTTTCACAGGAGCTTTTCTGAGCATCAAACCATGCCGCAGTAAACACCTTGATAGCTTCGAAGCACTTGCCAGCGTGAACACAGTCCTTGCCAATAAATCCAACGACTCTGGCCGCTTGAGAGTAGATCTGTTGCATTATGGTGACTTGTTGAAGGCGTTCCGCGTGATCTGCTTGGTTAATGCAGATGGCATCGGCCCAGAGTATCCTGGCATGTCGTTCGAGCCGAAGATGCAGTAGAATACTGCCTAGATACGCATTGATAGATATTGCTTCGCTCTCGAGATATATGAGCGCTTTTTGATCACCACCTTCACTCCACTGGTAAGAAATAGCTTCAAATGGAAGGCTTGCGGTGTTCAGGTCCAAGATCTCGAAAGAGGCCACCAGGTCGTCATCATTTACTCCAGGTTGGATTGCGAGTACACGGATATGTGAAGGTGATGGCAAAGGCATGTAAATCTGTGATCAACTAAACACGTACCGAAGAGAGTTGCCAAAGTAGCTTAAAATACTTATGTTGCTGGGGCTATTGACAGGTTGTCGAGCGACTCCAACGGGCACTGTTACCTGGGATTGACTGTTGCCAGGTCTACCAAGCAAATGGTCGCAGCACATGTCAAGGGAAACCATTTCTTCTAAAGCCCTCAGAGCGTCAGCTGTTTGGACTTTCTGCGATATAGCCGTGTTGCGCCCTGAGGAAGTTGAGATTCCGGACGAGGATTTGCGTTGAGTGGTTGGATCATTGGCGTGGGTCTTAGGAGGAAGGTCGTCGCTGACAAGATCCACGCGGTTCATATCGTCTTGAGTGTCTAGACCTGAAGTTAGTCAAACCTCATCAAAGGTCCGTGAAGGCAATCTCTACATACGTGGATTCTGAGTCGCGAGTCTATTGGTGTCAGTTGTCCCATAAATGGAAGTAGCACTGACGGCACTACTACGAGTATTCGCAATTGTGGGACTATGAGTAGGTCTGTTGGTGTTGAAAGACCGGGCAATTGAAGCGGCGATACCACTCCCGGCAAAGAACAATACTATATCGCGTAAGCCCACCCAATTCCTCATGCAAGACTACACAGAATTGCCCTTACCATTGATAGCACTCTCTGTTCCCTCAAGAAATACAGTCTCAGAGACCCCGTCACGATCAGTGATATCAGAAAGCTGATCATCGTCATCGTTGTGGTCCGTATCTTCTCCTCCCTCAGATTCGCTGTGGTTACTCTCAGTGTCATCAGAGTCATCAGAAATCTCGAAGCTACTGTCAGAGTCTGTATTATCTGAGCTAGACATCTCGAATGCTTTCGTGTACCTAATGATAGCTAAAAGAGATCTGGTGATAGCATCACTACTCTATAAAAAGTGAAAGTTATTTCTTTTCGGTTAGGTTTGAAACAGGCGGTGAACTCGTTTGTAAGATATATATTTCAAGTGAGCGTGAGCTGTATGTGGCGCCACCTTCTGCCTTAAAGTGGTTCGCAAATCAGGTTGACTGGCACTGTAACGATGAAGTTACAAGTTGGATCCTTTATTGCAAATTTAACTCCCCACAAGATTGGAAGCTGCCCACTGTCTACTTTCACTGCAACTTTAGTCCCAAATAAGGCGTGTACGTGTTCGTCATCTTGCGAGTGTAGTTTTCGTAGGGGTGGTCAGCAAAACACGGAGGCAAGCAGCAAGGATGGAAAGCAGTATTATGCTAATAAGGATGTATCATCTCACAATAGGCATTGAGTTGCGGATTAAAATGACCACGTCAGATATGCAGATGTGCCATGGAAGCCTCATTTGCTTTCTATCACCCGGTGTATATTCTCAGGCACTCAAGCTTAAATAGTAAACTGTGAATAGATAACAATTGCTATATGATAGATGGCAACAGTCCAGTAGCCATCTCACGTCAATAACAAAACCTCTTGAGTTTCTCTCTCGCAGCTGGATCAAGGCATGCCCTTACGACAGTAAGATGACGCTGCTTCAATCCGTATACCGTAGCCCTCACCGCAAAGGCTATACTGACGAGAGTGACCGGCCCTAGTAGAGCTGTTATTCAGGAAGCTGATATCTTAGTGTTCGATTAAGGTGGGTCCTAAGGACATTCCTATTCTTACGAGTTCCGACGTGTTTCTTCTTCATCATAAGTTAATATTTCAGAAAGGTCGGTGATACATCTTGACAGAATAGTAAATGAGTAAGTTATGCTAAGAGGCAGTGCATAAAGAAAAGAAGAAGAAGTTATGTCTCAAATCGAGCTATTTTCACCAAATAGAGCATACAGAAGACGATTTCAAGAGCCTTATTTTTCAGGGAAAAGATGCGCTGTTTTGATCACTTCGCGCGGAGTATCCACGTGATATAAGCTTGACCGATCAGCGCACCGCATTTGCTGACATTATGAGTGTATGAATACTAGAAGTAGTTAGTGCTAGGTTAGTAATCTTTCAAGGATTAAGGTGCACAGCCGCACTAGACTGTCTTCTTACCTATCGGTTATCGATTGGTCATCCTCCATCACCTGAGCTTCTTGGCATCTCGCGTAAAGAGCACGTCTTTCTCAATGACTCGTTTCAAGTACCTGCCTCTGAAGCCTTTGGAACTCCGGTTCCTAGAACTACATCCTGGATTGCCAGGAGATCCACTATCTGGTACCATCATTCATCAACATCTATCTGTGGCGCAAGACGAGAGACCGCAATGTGAAGCCCTTTCATACCACTGGGGCGACCAAAGTGACCCAGTCTCTATTTCTCTGTCGACAAGTCAATCGCCTAATTACCCTTCCTCAGATGTGGAATCGGGAAGCCTTGATATCGGGCGCAACCTAGCATCAGCTCTCCAGGCCCTTCGACTGCAAGATAAGCGACGCGTCGTCTGGTGCGATTCCATCTGCATCAACCAGCGAGACCTTCCAGAGCGAGCTACTCAGGTCCAGCGCATGAAGGATATATACCGCTATGCTAAAAGCGTGGTAGTATGGCTGGGCCCTGAGACATTCTGGAGCACCATGGCTATGGAGACTGTACGCTGGGCTGGAGAGCAAATTGAAAAAACAACTATGGATTATATCCACGGCAAACACGTTTTCACGTGCAGGGGTACAGCTGACAAACGTATTCGGAGGACTGCTGACCCTCTGCCATTGGGTGGAGCCCAGTGGCTAGCTATTGAAAAACTGGTTGCGTTGGACTGGCATAAGCGTCTGTGGACTTTTCAGGAGATTATTTTGGCAGACCAGAAGGCATGCATTGTGAAGCTAGGAAAGGAGGAGATGTCATGGGCCGTCTATAAAGACTCCTTGAGCTTTATACTGTTCAGTAAACCTCTCCCACAGGACTGTTTCCTAGATGAAACATCCTTTAGCTTAAATGCAGGTATGATGGGAAGTAAAGCTTTGGGTTGCGTGGAAGTTAAGGGTAAGCACAATTGGATCGAGATGATAGGTGTCAGCCGAGAATTTGAATGCTCCGATCCACGAGACAGAGTTTATGCTCTGCAAGGATTGGTAGCGCCTTATCTCGCCCTGACAATCACGCCAGACTATACAAAGTCTGCCAAAGATGTCCTCATATCTATCTGCCTTCAACACATCGAAACACGAAAGAATCTCGAATTTCTACATCATTGCAACGCGGCCGCGAAACCGAGCTGGGTTGCTGATTTGGATAGACCCCTCAGCTCGCTATTCATCGACTGCCATGCCGCGCCGTTCTCTACGCCCTCGGCGTATCTAATTGAGCCTGGAGTACTAGAGACAGGGGGAATATCATGCGATGAATTGGACTGCGACCCAACACTATTACCTCAAAAGGTGATCTCACAGACGGACATTGAGTACCGGCAGCAAGTTGTAGACATGGTCAACTCTTTCACCAGCCACAATTCCCATCGAGACGACAATCATCTTGATAGATTAACAATGGCGCTAACCTACGGGGCCGTGAGGGATTATAGTCTACAGAAGCTTCACACCCTCAATGAACTATCGTTTCATTCTTTGAAGGATTGGAGATGGAAAATACGTCGCTGGTTAAATGGCACGGGCGATGCAGTTGAGGATCTCGAGGACTTCCGACTAACTGATCGACACTTCATATCATCGGTACCAACAGGGAACACAGCGATAGGGATCGCTAAAACTCGAAACGAGCATTTCGTCCGGGTACCCCCCCAAAGCCGCATGGGTGATATCATAGCCGTGTTGCTCGGGCTACGCTCACCGGTAGTTATAAGACCTCAGTCTGCAGGTAGATATCTTGTCATAGGGACTTGCTACCATCCTGGTCTGTCCCATGGGAATAGTCTTCTTGGGGATGATTTTGATGGTTGGGAGCCACTCTGGGATCGAAACTTTCACGCAGAGACGTTTTACAAAGAAGGACAACCTATTCGAAGGACTGATCCCCGGCTGGACAATGTTACTCTTGAGGATGGATATGTGCAGAACATAGGTTCGCGTGGTTACCCGTGTTGGGGAAAGGTAGGGTCACCTCTTGGATCATACAGAGACCCACGTATGTCAGAGGAGGCATTGAAGAAGAGAGGCGTTCCCGTTGAGAGGTTTAGATTAGTTTAGAAATCCTTGTCAATTGAATTAAGTTTTGTTGAGTTTAGAATAGACTTCGCGTCTGCCTGGTATATAAGGCAGCTTCTCAGGATCACTTCGTATTCATCTCTGAGTCACAACTTCATTTCAACACAAGCAACTAGGATGACCGAGATACCACGATTCTTCCCGATGGCGACCGAAAATACAGAGGCGGCCGATATCACCGATATCATATATCAAGCTGGAGATATCATACACTTGAGGGCCAACAACTCCAACGACGATCGAAATCCGAATCTACAAGTCAAGGTCCAACGACAAATGCGCCCATGGACATTATCATGCGTCATGATAGTCAGCACCGAAGCGCCATCAGATTGTTCGCAAAGCTTCGATAAGGACACCGACGCTTTCTTGAAAATGTTCGATCGGAGAGGTGCGCAGCAGCTCCGTCAGGACCATGAGATTGATGACTGGACTGAAGACATTGAACAAGCCTTTGTGACAGGGCTGTGCTCTGGGGAATTGGAGGAGCTTCTGGAAAAGCTACGGACTGTACTAGGCTATCAGTACGAGAAGGAGGATGAGTGGAATGTGGCCGAGAACGAGGCTTTCCTCGCTGAGGAATTGCGAAAGTCCTTCGATGCTGAAGTTGCGACATACGCCCGTCTGAAGGAATACCAAGGAAGGTTTATTCCTCGTCTGATTATTGCCGTCACTCTTGACATAACTCCACCCCACTCGATACTTAGTCTACCACAGCAAGAATTCTACCATACAAGAGGACTCCTCTTGCAAAACCTCCAAGGATTCTCGCTAGGAAGTCTAGTTGGCAACGCACCCAAAGAATCATGGCAAGATATCGTTGATCAGGCTATCCGAATAGTCCACATCCTTGACAACCATGAAATCATTAATTACGACGTTCGGCCTGCCAACTTTATGGTTGCTCCGAAAGATGGGAACTATGAGGTTTTTATGGTAGATTTGGGCAGTGCAGACTCCGTGAGGAGGATGAATCTGATGAGCAGTGGGGGCTGGCGAAGTGGACAGCGGATGAAGAAGGTGCCGTGGGCTATGTAATGAGAATGATCTTGAAAAGGGCTGGATTTCATCTTCGTCATGAGCCATCGCTGAGGTACCTGGCTTGGGCTCCTGGGGAAGATGACTAGACATCAACAGCGCTGGCTTGGCGCAGGGCCAAGTTTCGGGGATGCTACCAGAAGGAGGAGACTCCAAGGACATGAATGGAAAGACTTCCCAATTGGTGCTGTGTGACACGTGCTGCAAAAGCGGGCAGTCATGTCATATTGCTTACTGCGATCTCCGTGCCCGCACTTGAAACCTCAATGAACATATTGATTGTCCGTCACAATGGCTGATACCTCAAGCTCCCTTCTGATCCTCGCCATCTCTGCCCTCGCGACACTATGGTGTTTCTCTACAGCATACACCAAGAAAGAGAAAAAGCCGCTCAAGTTGCCGATCATTGGCGACCTGCACAGTTCACCCATCGAGAAGCCTCTGCTACGGTGGAACGCCTGGGCCAAAGAAAAAGGTGCAATCGCGTCGGTGAAGCTCTATGGCATCGTGCCGATCGTTGTTATTAATACTACTGAGGCAGCGACGGAATTATTCAGCAAGCGTAGTAAATGGTACAGCAATCGACCCAGTTCGGTCACCATGGAGATGATCACGGGCGCTGGGAAGGGACAATCACGCTTTACACTGATGCATGATATGGATGCGGTATATCACTCTTACGATGTCAAATCCTTCCTAGTTACTAATTGCAAGTAGTACCTGAAACTTCATCATCGCATCTTATCTCCATCGATCGGTGTTATCGCTGCACCCCGCTATCAACCGGTTATGGAGCTCGAAGGCATGCAACTGGTCAAGGATCTCGTCAATTTGTCAGATCACCAGTCGTCAATCGTTTCCAGCACAGATGTTTATCCCCTTCTTGAGCGCACTCAAGCCAGTATCATTCTAGCCCTCCACTATGGTATCCGTGTTCCAACTGTCGATGAGCCTCTTTACCACAAAGTCGTCGAGACCCAGGTGAAGGTTACATACTGCGCTGCAAACCCCGGTCTACCCGATTTCATCCCACTTTTGCGCCATTTACCAGCTGCAATCTCGCCATGGCATAAAGCTGCAGACAAATTGTTCCGAGAGCAGAAGGACCTCTACATGTATCTACTAGAACTTGGCGATGAGAGTTCTGGATGGAACGCGACAAAACAAGCACGAAGTGCCGCAGCGAAGTATGCCAAAGAACCCATTCCGGAAATTGATCTTGCTTTCACGCTTGCGACGAGCATCCAAGGTGGTATGGAGACGAGCCCCAGGGCACTTCTTTGGCTGTTCATTGCGGCAACGGTCGCAAACAAGGAATTTATGAAAAAAGCTCATGCCGTCCTAGATGCTGTGGTTGGACGTGATCGCCTACCGCGTTTCTCGGATAGATCTTCTCTGTGTTACATCGACGCCATTGTCTCTGAGCTTATGCGGTGGCGACCCATTGCCCCTGGAGGTATCCCTCGCCGAGCGGACAAACAGGATGACATTCACGGTATCAATGTTGCTAAGAACGCAGCAGTCTTTGCTAATGCCTGGTCCATCGGTCGTGATGCAGCTGCGTTTGATCCATCACTCGGTGATCTTGACCAGTTCATCCCTGAACGATGGCTTGATGAAGACCAGCTGAAGGCCTCGCTCCCACTGCCGGTATTCGGCCAAGGTCGAAGAAGCTGTCTCGGAAAGCGCGTTGCTTTGGACGGGAGTTTCGCCAACATTGCTGCTATGATCTGGGCTTTTGACTTTGAATCAGTACACGAGATTGATCCAATGGATATGGTGGTCGTTGGATTTATGACCGAACCTAAGCCATTTAAGTTCAAGTTGAAGCCGAGAGGCCCATGGGTGGCGAAGGTGGTTGAGGCTGAATGGGCGACTGCTGACAAGGATCTCGGTAACATCATGGGCAAGCCAGGGGACCTTGAAGGCTGACGGAATTGATGCGTACACGTAAAGGTTGTAATGTACCGATTTGTCAATCTCCACAGTGGTGGATATTTCATTAACATTAGTCAGGCTATGAGTTCAGGAATCCGTCGGGTTTTGTAGCTGTTCTGGGTTTAGACCAGCAATTGGATCGATGGGTAGCTACAAGGGACGTACAGATATACAGCCATTTGGGCATGTAAAACCTCTTACTTTACGAGTAACAATTTAAATTCTTGTCTTCTTTTTCTTTTTGGTCTATCGTGTTTTTCTATCCATTTTCTCTTTGGATACAAAGCCAGGGAGATACCAGAGAACTGAACGTGTTCATACTACTACGATCTTTGACAACAGTCCGGATAAGATGGAACCCAAGTTAGATGACCTAGAGAATGGTCTTTCCATGAACTCTACACAGAATCACGAAACCGATAGGAATGACGATACCACGATCGCTTCGAGCCCGACCCCGAGAGATGAAGACGGTCACGCAGTCGAGCTGGCGAGTACGCCACCGGATGGTGGCAGGCAGGCATGGATGGCCGGTAGGCGAATGACACATGAGGATACTGCTCTTACTGACTAACTGTTCAACCTTCCAATAGTCCTTTCATGCTTTCTCACCATCATGAATACCTGGTTCGTTCTCAATTACCTCAATCTGTCCCACTTGAGCTAACTATTTGGAAGGGGTGTTATTATCTCCTTCGGCGTTTTCCAAAGTTATTACATCTCGACTCTACAACGATCGCGATCCGACATCTCCTGGATAGGCTCTATCGCTGTTTTCCTCCTGTTCTCCATGGGCATTATAAGTGGTCGTCTTACAGATGCCGGCTACTTCCACACTACCACTATTATTGGTGCAGTTCTTGTTGTTTTCGGGACGTTCATGACCTCCCTCAGCCATACCTACTGGCAGGTTCTCCTTGCCCAAGGAGTATGCACTGGCCTTGGCAACGGGCTGCTCCTTACTCCGATGATGACCCTTATCACAACCTACTTCCGAAGACGACTCCCACTGGTCATGGGAATAGCGGCATGTGGGAGTACAACTGGTGGTCTTATTTATCCTAGTATGGCGAGATCATTGCTGCCAACAATTGGATTTGGGTGGACAATGCGTGCGATTGGCTTTATACAATTGGGAACGTTTGTTGCTGCCTTGGCATGTGGGAAACCCAGACCAGCGTCTAAACGATCAGCTCCCATTGTGGACTGGGACGTCTTCCGTGAGGCCGAGTTTACGTTGTACCTTATTGGTGCTTTCCTGGTAAGTCTTCATCGCTCTTGACAGATTGCATGATGGATTGCATGATGGGTGGCTTCCTAACTTCCTTTAGTCCTTTTTAGGCGTTTTCTTCCCGTTCTTCTTCCTCAGCTCCTACGCCCGAGAAAAGCAAGGACTCGCATACACCGACTCACTGAACCTCACACTCGTTCTCAATGGCATCGGCTTCGTAGCCAGACTACTCCCAAGCTTCATAGCCCGGTACGTTGGCACGATGAACGTTTTCACGGCATTTCTGTTCGCCTCAGCTCTAAGTATGTACACGTGGGTCGCAGTACATGACATCACAGGAGTTTATGTCTGGACCACGTTTTACAGTCTATCTGTTGGTGGTGTGCAATCTCTTTTCCTCGCCGTGGTTACCGTCATCAACTCGGATGCGTCCAAGATTGGGGCACGACTGGGCATCATCTCGGCGGCTGTGGGAATCGGAGCTTTGCTTGGGTCGCCGGTTTCGGGAGTCATTATTTCTGCAGGAGGCGGCTCTTATACTGGGGCTCAGGTCTTTTCAGGTAGCACTCTTGTTGTTGGAGGTATGTTTGTGTTGGCGTCGCGAGAGGTCAAAAGACGACAGAAACAAGCAGACTTCTGGATGAAACTATAAATCTATAAGGCAAAAAGGGTTCCGCCCTAATAAAGCTATCATACGTAGGACCACCGGAGTCGCTCGTCTTTCATCTTGGACATTATTCACCTTTAGGTGGATCATTAAATAATTACTGAGCCCTACTCTTTATACTTTAATAAGTCTACTTTGTACTGATACTTGAGAAAAACAAAGCCCGCTTTCTGCTACATATATTTCTGACTAATAAGCCTCGGAATCATGTGTTTATATTCGCGAAGTAGATTCCTCCCCTCAGCATCAAGAGAAAGCGATTTGTATGCTGTACCAATTGGAAAGCCTGCTGAGAATCTTCCATATAGCATGAACTCCTGTCGCATCAAGAAATCCATGCTCTGGAATATCTTTACGCTCAGTTCATGACATGACGTGCGAATTTGGTCTATAGACACGATAATCTTAAAACCTGACAATTCAGGAAACCGCAATAAAAGATCTCGGATATGCATCATGCAAGTAATTTGGAAAGACCACAAATGGGTAAAGGCGTTGGCTATGCTCAGACTGGGAAATGACAGGAATTTATCATGGCCACCGTCCGCGGGAGTTCCGATTCGTTTCCAGTACAAAGGTTTTGGTGACTCTGTTTCAAAAGAAGTGGCCCACGACTCGAATCTCATCTTGATTTTCATCAACTGAGTAAGACATTTTTTAGCTGCGATTGCTGGCGCTTCTGAAGGTTCGTCTTTCAAAACATCAATCTTCTCCAAGACCGAGGGTATTGATGCGGCTATGGTAAAAAGGTCTTGCAGTGGGGATGGCTGATGGTGTTGAAAGGGGCCTGTAGCCCACTCTTCTTCTGCCAAGAACGTAGCCTTACGAGAAACGAAAGCTTCGATTATCTGGGAAAGAGGTCAATAAGGGTACGCGATACGAATGAGCTTCTTTATCAAAGTAACTTACCAGCAGTGGTCTTATTCCAATAAAGAGTGTGTGCTGGAGGCCTGTACTGAACGAGTCTGGCGAAGAGAGTCGAATTAATTCACCCAAACCATGAATGTGAACAAGCCAGCTATTAGGGCTCGTTGGTGTGGATACCTATTCATCAAAGCGCAGAAGATCAATATACGGTCTATTGAGAAAGTCTTCAAGAATAAATTCTATTCTTACCTCTAGTAGCGCTATGCACATCACAGCCGCTGCCTGCTCTGCCCTGTAAGATCCTCCAGATGAACGAATATTGGTTTGCAACAACTGTAACGCATGCCCGTAAGACAATGAGATGGGCCGGGTCAATCGTTCTCCAGTCATGTAACAGGTGATGGATAAGGCCAATGCATTCATAGCAGAGGTAAGGCATTCTCCAAATCTCCCGCTGGATCCAGCAGCTAATTCGGGGAGCGCGGTGACCCAGGAACCACAAATTCGTGGTGATTGCGGAACTATGTCCGTGATGTCGGCAGAGACCTCTCTGTAAGGAACGTAGTTGCGGATAATTAATGAGATTGTTTTCTCCCAAGGGTCCACAAGACATGGGTAGATGGGGGTTGAATCAGAGATGTTAGTTTCACGACTGCTGATAATGGTTAAGGATGATGGGTTTGCAAGAGGTGCAACATGATCAGAAACCCGTTCCAGTACCGAGACTTCCTTTGCCTGCCGCGAGCCTGGGATTGAGTGCCCTTGCACGAAGAGTGCATCCGGGTAGCTACAAGAGCGACCACTCTTGAGACACTGAGAGCAGGCAGGTTGCTCCCCATCACACTAATTTTTCGGCCACTCAAGTTAACACCAAGTTCGGACATAATGCTGTGCACCACGAGACACCGTCCAAGGAGAGGAGGCAACCAACCCGTATTTTCCGTTTTCGACATGTATCACATAGACTTTTCTTGCGGACCTTCATCGTCGGGAAATGACGGCAGACTGGATGAACGCTTGGCCGAGGCCCACGTATCTTACTCTGCTAGAGAGTGAGAAAAGACAAGCCTAAAAGGGTAACAAAACCCTTGAGCTTTTGAGGTCGGTAGATGACAGAAGTGAGTGTTGGTCATCTGATGGAATTTGTGGGACACGATATGCCTCGGGTTTTGCCGCCTTTTTCGGCTTAGTGTCTCTCGTCATCACTTCAGAACTACCATTCGTCAGATTTATAATCGCAATTGCCAGGAACAGTTTTCCTATTGATTACCGATATGGCGGAGAGCGCCAGCAAAGTTGCTAAGCCCCTTAGATTTTCGTAGGGCCGAACGGCAATAGTGTCAGAATAATGCGTGTTGTAGTCTGTTTCTGTGTTACTGATTGGATGCATCTGCGATGAGGTGGGAACCAGCGTGCATCCTATACTAACGTTAAGTCAACAGTACTCAGACTCGTCAAGTCTTATGGTATAAAGAGAGCTCTTTTGTGCCATCCCCAGGAGCTCTTGACTACATCGACATTATCTTCATCTACCAATTTTGTGAATACATCTACCAGCAACCATGACTACTTCTACCTTCAAGAACAAAGTGACCATCACTCATATCGGGACTGCAACAGCAATTCTCGACATCGATGGCGTTACCTTTCTCACCGATCCTTTCTTCTCTCCTGCGGGCTCAGAGTGGCCTACTCAATACGGACAAGCTCCACTCAAGGTCCATGATGACCCAGCAGTCAAGATGAACGAGCTGCCTCATATCGACGCCGTTCTTCTAAGCCACGAGAACCATCCTGACAATCTTGATGAACTTGGTCGTCAACTTCTCGATGGCCGTCATGTTGTCACTACCAAGGATGGCGCCCGAAACCTCGCCCCACGTCCTAGCGTCCACGGCTTCGCAGACTGGGAAGAGAAGGACGTTCGCATTGCAGGAAAGCTGTTCCATATAACCGCCACGCCCTGCAAGCACTGGCCAGGACAAGAATGTGTTGGGTTCATCGTTCACACTGAAGATTTGGGTGTTGCTTCTGACAGTCGTCCAAACGCCATTTATTTCACGGGGGATACTGTTTACATTGAGGAGCTGGCCAAAGTGTCTGACAAGTATCACCTCACTGTGGCGCTTATGAATCTTGGCAAGGCTTCGTTTCCTGGAATCAACAGTGACGGAAAGCCAGGCAACCCTGATGACGTTCTTCAGATCACCATGGATGGTCACCAAGCTGCTCGTCTGTTTCGCGAGATCAAGGCTGATTTACTGGTACCTATGCACTATGAATCGTGGGATCATTTTACTCAGCATCAGGAGGGACTAGAGCGAGAGTTCAAGGATGAAGGTGTTCTATCTAATGTTCGATGGCTTAAGCCTGGTAAAGCTGTGGTTATCAACTAAGCTGGTGTTTAGGGCATGCATTTGAGTAGTGTTAGAGTTTAGAAGTACTCTTTAGACAATTTGTCTAAGACTTGGCTAGGAATTGGAAAGACTTGAGAAATTAGTAGATATGTTAAATGATACGCCCCTTAGTATAAGAGCATATGATCGTTAAATTGTCTTCAACATCTTCCATGGGTCCATCATCTTCCACCAGGGTTCTACCTGCTCATCACAAGCCTCGCCATTGACCTTCGCCAATGCTCGTTGAGTGGCGACCTGCGACACCTGCTCACAATCCAGACCAAAGTCCTTGCACTTGGCAATAAGGCGATAAACCCAAAGTTGGCAGTATTCGTTCTGCTCACGCAACGGTCTCTTGTGCACCTTGTCGACCTCTTTGGATGCCTTTCGCTCTCTCTCCAGAATGTCCCAAATGAATTGGATAGCGGTATCCAGTCTGAGTCGCACGGCCATCGGCTCAACGCCATCCCGATAATCAGGACGATCAACATCAAGAGCAAGTCCAGAACCCAAAAGCGAAGAAAAGCTGATTGGCGATGATAACGCCTCCTCGTCTCCTGTTCTGACTAGCAGGACGGAGTACTGAGATATTTCGTGAACACAGCCACGTTGACGCCAGGCGAAATAATCCTCATTTTCGCGCCGGACAGGACGGGAAATGACGTCCGGGATTGTTTGGTTGTCGAGAACCATATATATTGCACGAAATAACGGGCGCATCAGGTAACCGTGTTGTCGAAAGGTTTGTATCTTGGGACTTGGTAGTGGTCGCCAATGTGCCACTTCTTCTGGTATGGAAGGACACATCTTGAACTGCAAACGGGTGTCCAACTCGGTTGCAAGCTTAGCGGAGAGCTGTCCATGGTATTGCGACAAGTCCTCTAATCGCTTTATCCCGTTCCCGCCAAATCTCATTGGCTTTGCGAGGAATCCTCCACGCTGGAATAGTGGTCGGCCCTGGTTTTGTTGTAGCCAAGCGCGATAAAGATATTGGCCGAACTTTCCATAGCGGCCCAGTTTGTCATACTTTGTCTTTTTGGAAGCCCCTTCGTCAAAGTAGATCATGAATTCATTGTTGAAGAAGTCGAGGATGGCTTCTGGTTCGAAGTCTAGGCTCCCACTAGCCCGCTCTACCGATGTAAAGTTCTGCCAGTCGGAGGTATACCGATCGAGGGTATGAAGCCCCCGTGCTGCTTTCTCAAAGAATATGGTTTCCATTTCCTTACAGATTACATCCTTTATTCCTTGTGGCAGGGAGCTCCAGGGCGGTGTCTTGGTTTTCATGTACCTCGGGTCGTGACTTGGCCCAGGTATATCTTTGATTGGTCGCCCGGCGTCATCGGGTGGTGGTATTTGTAGGAGGTAGTATGGGGCTTGAAGTTGGATATCCCGGGGCCAAGCATAAGTGATAGATTTCACTCGGTCCATTGGGGATGGTGTAGACGGCTCCATTTGGGAAACAACTTCACAGGCGCAATAAGGAAGATGTTTGTGTCGTGTCCTGTTGTTGCGTTGAGGGTTGGTCGGTGTTTATGTTGAAAGGGGGAAGGAAGTCAGAGCCGAGGGGACCAAGTGAAACATTTTATATGTTTTAGGAAGCCTTATTCAATTGCAGCCCGAAAAAAGGTTCGTGTAAGCTTTTGAGTATATGTTCTTAGAATGTTAAGCTTTGGTGCAGGCAACCTTAGACCAGTTACCACAGGTCGCGACCACTAGGAACCATCGCTCATTGCCGTGAACTATTTGGCTTTGGAACATGCAAACTTTACCATTTATCCTGACCTCCTACCTATCGAACGATAACTTGCCTGTTAACAGCGAAAGCAAACAGCACGACGTCTCCTTCTCATTGAACTGTATGACTCGATGACTGATCTTGAAAAAACCTTAAATAGATTCCTGTATTGATATGGTCTGTATATTGGGGACTTACGCCTCGGAAAAACTCAAAAAATGGTGCTTTTCTCACTATTCCATGGGGTGCAGTATGAGAGAAGAAGCGGAGTACCGGGGGCCTGACTAATAACGAGCTATTGTTGAACCGACGTTCTCTTTGAAGTCAAATTCGTGTATTACCCAACGATTCGGGCTGTTCCTCACGATCGGAATAGAGATGCTGTTGTTGCTACGGGCAGTTAGAATTGGCCTATCCAACATAGTTGACGTAATTCGATTGAGTTACAACAAAAACAGCTTGGTACTGTGGTCTAGTTGGTCATGACATCTCGTTAACACCGAGAAGGTCCCCGGTTCGAGCCCGGGCAGAACCTCACTTTTTGCTGCTTAGACAACTGAATTGGCCATCTTTGGAATCTCTCAACCATGTAACGTGGAATGATATGTCGGTTGATCGAATGTTTTCTTTACACAACGACGTAAATGACTTCATATTTAAAGCGACCTGGCTTAAACATTTGAGCCGGGATATTTAATGTCTTCTGTACCGAGCCCATCACTACAATTGAATTCAAACCCCCTCAAACAGCGATTGATAACCATAGGGAGTGAGTTAAGATTGCAGTGAATCCGATGAGGCTGTGGATTACCGAATTGGATTTGGGCCTCAAGGCTATGAAAAGTGCACGACAGGCTATACAATCACGGCACGACCTTTTAGAAGAGAGCCAGCCCGTCCTCGGCATTAAATTTCCGCTCAAACCAGGATTGGGCACAGCCTCTTAATACTGTCAGATTCACCGCACCTCACAAAAAAAAGTGTTCTCATCCCGTAGGGTATTAGAAGCATTAACCGCCAAAAGCATAAGAGATGAAATAGTCTGGTCACCTTATGCCAGCTTAGACTAGCATTTAGGTAACTTTATTTCTGTAGCCCAAGTCTTAGAGGGCATCTCTTCTGTTGCCTACCTAGCCAGCTTCCCATGATCTTCACTGTATCGATAACAACCACCGTTAAGACGTACGTTGGGACATTCCAAGCACGGAACTGAGTTAAAATTGCAGTGAAGGGATTGGGCTGTTTATACCCAATGTCATGACTCCTAGGATATTGCTGGCTGGGCGTCAGCTTCATCATGCAAGGGGGCTTGAGGGGGGTTAAAATTGCAGTGAAATCACTGGCGCCTAGTTGGGCATCAACCTCTCCTCTGAGAGATCCCACGTCTTGGTATTGATCTACAGATCTGTAGTATTATCGCAAAGGCATACTTCGCAACATCGCATTCTTACGTCCACCAATGAAAGTGTCGACCATACTAATGATACGTCCGCCAATACCTTCGTACAAAATTTACGCAGTGCTCAAGCAATTGTAATACCAACGAACGCGCCCGACCCATCATACAACTTCGTCCTGTTTCCGCCATCCATGTCAAGCTGATACACTGAACCTCCCAGATCTGTCGCAAAGATGCGCCCGTTCTTAGAGTCCAGCTTAATACCAATTGCCTCATGTAATCCGCGAGAAAGCACATCATAGTCCTTGCCAATCACACTGGCACCCTCACATGCACCTCGACCTTCCAGATTAGCGCGGTTAATGGTGTTGCCGTCTGGAAGTTCACCCCGATCTGTCCAGTAGAGCATGTTCTTGATCTCGTCAATCTCAAGATCGATAGGCTCTGGAAGGTTCTTGAACAGAACTTCGATGTCGGTTCTGTTGAGAGCATTCTCACCGCTTTGAAAGTCAATGTTTGCGCGGAAAATGCGGCCCTTTCCGCCCTTGGAAAATCCCTTCTGCGTCCAGTAGAACTTGCCAGTTGATGGGGAGACAGTGATACCGACACACCACCGAGTCTGGTCTGACTTGTGCTGCTCCTCTCGCCAATCACCGGTTTGGATCAAGGTTTCAAGAGCTGAACCATCAAAGTTACAACGCATTACCCTCATTCTTTCGCGATCAGAGAAGTAAATCTTCGAGTTTTCGTTGTCAACTGTCAACTGCTTCGGCGTATGAACTGAACCTTGAGGAACAATCTCCTTGAGGTCTGATCCATCCAGGTCGCAGCTATAGACAGCTCCGTCGTTCTTGGAGGGCTTGCCCATGGTTGTGTAGAATAGTTTGTTGGTTGTGGTGGAGATATCGATACCGTCGGGCATACGTTGGCCTGAGATCAGTGTCTTCAGTGGCTTCCTGTCAGAAGAACCAACTAAGACGCGACCAGCTGTCAGACACGTAGCTTCATCACCAGCTGCCAGGCCAACATCCAAGAAGTAAAGCTGGGTCTCATCCGACTTGGCTTTCTTCACTGGTAGCAAGCCACCCTTATCGCACTTAGCACCAAGCTTGCCCTCGTCGATATACTTCTGAAGAAATTCAACGGGAGTATTAGGCAAGCCGCGCTCGGCAATGTAATGTTGCTCGATGAAAGACACAGTGTCAAGGCCGACAGTATCCATCATAGCGACCGGTCCCTTCTCCTTGGCATACCACATCTCTTTAAAGAGTCTGTCGATCTCCTCAGGTGTGGAAACGTCTTCGGCGAGAATGTTGAGGACTTCTCGCTTGATGGCGGCCCAGAGACGGTTGTAGATGAAACCAGTTGACTCCTTGCGCGCGACGTAGGGATGAAACTTGATACCTTCCAACTTCTCGTATAGGAAGGGAAAGATGTTCTCGGCGGTCTCACCATCGGTCATGAGTTCGACGACGCGGTAGTCGGGGGGCATGTAATAATGCATGTTCAGTACCCGTCGTTTCGTCTCGGGCTTGAGATCCTCAACCATTTCTCTAGACTTATACGAGGACGAGTTACTGCAGAGAATTGTGTCCTTCGAAGTAAGGCGCTCGAGGTCGGCGAATGTTGAGATCTTGATGGGGAGCTTTTCAGGTACAGCTTCAATGACGAGCCATGCCTTAGACACAGCTTCGGCAAGGTCATCGACGGCTCGTACAGATCCTCTGACTGATGAGTCTGAGTATTCTGACATGCTGGTGTTGCAGTATTCTACAGCTGCTGCTCGCTGTTCAGGGCTTGGGTCGCGGATGACAACGTCGTATCCGCTTGCTACCCAACCGCAGGCAATGCGGCGACCGAGAACACCACCACCGAGAACGGTGACGGTTCGGCCATCAGTTGAAGGTAATGTGAATGAATCCATGATTATGGCTTAAATATGTTGTATTCGAGAGACTGGGTGGTAGAATATGAGAAAGCTAAGTAACAATGGCAGGAAACATATTATGGAGTCTGGTAAAGACATCTTATAAAGAACTCCATCATGGCGGTCTTGCTATCGGGATCGCTCCGATGACTATTGATCTAGCCGATCCGTCAATCCGGTACATGGACTCGGAGGCCACGGCATGGCGATAGTGGTCAATGCTGAAGGGAAACGCGCGGAATTGAAGAATGAGGCTCAACCAAAAGTCGGAGCCACGAAGTAGCGATACCGACACTAGCTTAAGCATACGCGCCATTCAAGCAATTTTTACAGTGGTTCAGTTTCCCATTATGACGAATATCGGTGTCAATTCAGACACTAATGCCGTCGTGTTCCTGGCATGAATCAGATCCACAAGAGGCGATGGATCTACTCCACCACTCGCCCTCAGTACTTGGTTGAAAAGTGGGTTTGCCATGGCTTTAGAATCTTCGAAGAATAGCATGTTTCCCACTTCAAAATGCTTAGCAGTCTGTTTCATCCATTCTTCTCTCCACAGATCGCCGTTCTCTTCTCAAGTTTAATTGCTGCTTTTCCCTTACTACCTAGCCTGGTAAATACCCTAAGACCACAGATCACCACATGAGGTCTTGTAGGCAGTTGGGTGACAGAATAAACATCTTCTAGTCCTTAGGCTACCATGAAAAATCATTCCATCCCTTATGCTTTAGAGGGCCAATTCTTCTGACATCCTGAGGGTAGGCTACAATTGCATCCAGTACTTTACTGTATCGTTCTCCTAACCAGCCAGTCAATAGCCAATCTTCTGTCACAGAGCAACATTAATAAAGGCTACCATGCACTAGGTAGTGATAAAATGTCCTCATGATCATACAGTCTTAACACAACAACCACAACGAAGAAAGGGAATGGCGTAAATCATGCCTTAACCTGAATTACTAGAATGAAGCCAACGAGAAATGTTTTGTAGGCTAATCCATCATATATAGAAATACTCCTCTACTCTAAAATACAAAAATCTGATCCGACATCTTCGCTGAAGCTCCAGGCTGTTCAAAACCCAATCCAACAAGCGCCTTCTTAGACGCATTTACCATCCCAGGCGGCCCACACAACATCACCTTGGAGTCTATCGTAGGCGCAGGCAACTTCTCCTTCATCAACTCTGGCGTGACATATCCTGAACCAAACTTCCAGTCCTTGGGGGGCTGATCCAGCGTGTAATACACCTTGAAGTTCTTGGGATAGCGTCTCGCAAATCTGTCCAGCTCCTCCCGCAGAAGAATATCTTGCTCACTGCGGTTGGCGTAGATGAGAGAAACTTCTGTTGTATCGCGATCGTGCTCGCAGATGGCGCGGATAACTTGGAACATTGGTGTGATACCAGTGCCACCAGCGATCATACCGATCTTTTTGCAAAGGTTCGGTTGGTACTTCATTGCGCCCTTTGGACCGCGGAAGAGGACTTCATCGCCGACTTCAAGGTGGGCTAGATAGTTGTTTGTCAACTTGCCGTCCGGGTAAACCTTGATAACCAGTTCAAGAATACCAAGGTCTGAGTTGTTGGATACGGGAGTATATGAGCGAGCAACAGTTTGTCCTCGTACGTCAGCCTTGATGGTGACGTGCTGTCCAATTGGCAAGCCGAGGATTGTGCTTGTTGTAGGCAGGTTGAAGGTAAGGCGGAAGACGTTGGGTGTAATCTGAGTCTTCTTTACCAGAGGAAGAGGAGAATAGGTTACTGGATCCAACAATCCTCGTTGCAATAACGTGTCTTGCTGTGTTCGCTTGGGCACCTTCATGTGAGCGGGATAACTGGTGAAAGGCTTGCTCTCCATAGCCAACGTGGTGAAACGCTGAGCAAGAACAGCATTCGTGATCGCAAGAGAACCACCTCCAACAATGATTCCCTTAATAAAGCTCGATCCTGCAGAGTCATTTCTGAACGACGCAAGGAGCCAGTTCGGCACCGTGAAATTTTGTTGACGGCCAAAGTAGTAGGCTCCTGCACCAGCAGCAAGAACAAAAGTCAAGTTTGCCAATTTTGACAATGACGATGATCCACTAGCGACAGCCTTTGGTACAGCGACAGGAGCGAGGGGCTTGAGCTTAGGCTTCTTTTTCTCAAAACCCTTGATTTTGCCGACAATAAGATCTTCCATGATTTCAAAGGCATCTTCTGAGTGGCCTGCGTTGTCGAAATCTTCACTGGCATCGATGCCAGCTGCTTCTGTCAAGACATCTGCACCACCAGGATGGTCTCTGATATACCGAGTTACATCATAAACTGAGACGGAATTAGTTATGCTGTTACTCTGTACAGGAAGAGAAATTGCTTACCATTGCCGTGGATGATGATCCATGAATCATTGGGGGTGTTATGCTCAGCTACTTGCTTCACAGTGTATTCCTCCATTTTAGTTGATAGAAGTAAAGTATCAGTGGGTATCGAGATAAAGATGAGCAAACTAGTACGATAGATAACGGGCTTTAAAAATGACAAGCTGGCTCTAATGTATATTTTCAACAAGTCCACCTTTTACCCGCCACAACCGCTGAGATAATTGAAACATTGTTATCTTTGAATGAAGGCATGTGCTGTTTATCGAGGCTGACGAACACTCAAAAAAAAGTCCAAGTGTTCAGGGGTTTTCTGCGGGCCGGACCCAAGCTCCGTAGATGAAGCCGAAGCGCGAGCCCCGTTATGGATCCTACATGAGCCGAGGCCGGACTCCACTTCGGGACCACTCCGATCAAAATGACGTGGCTGAAAACCAGGAAACGCAGGACTTTTCCGCACTCACGTACCAAATTATGATCTTTGCATTCATGCAATTCCGCACAAGTGCCGGCTCATCCCGATGGGCATCCAATGGGATGAGAGCGATTGTTAAGGCCCAGATTTTCGAAAAGGCGGGAATGGAAAGAGATTGACGGATGTAACGGTAGAATTTACGTGAGACTTGGTCCAAACGTCATTGTGTTGTTTGATGCACATGCGTTGCATACTCCATATTATTTTCTCATGGGCTGCATGGGGTCTTCAGGCGAATTGTCGAGGCGAGGCCGCGAGGGTCCTTTGTCATGCTCCAGTATTTCGACTGGTTCCAATTCTCTTTATAATTAATGACCGACTCTTGGCTTGTTTATTGTTCTACGCTATTGTCTCGATACAGAATTTGCTTTAATTTAGGCTGTTCACTATGTCAACGAAACAATTCCATCTTCTAGGCGAAGCTACCTCAACAGCTCGAGAGATCGAGCTTCCTCCAAATGTCGACTTCGAAGAGCTACAGAGCATCGTCGCATCGCACTTCGCGATCGTGAAGCCAAACGGTAAGCTCCAAGCCACGCTGCTGAAGTACCCAGCTAACATCCTCTAGGCATCGGTTTCGTTCACGATGACCGCAAGCTCAACGCCGTCTCCGAAGTCCTTGAGACGGACGAACCCATCGCAGTCTCCATCAACGGTAACGCCGTCCGCGAAGTCCCCGGCCCAGGAGGCATCCCATACTTTGGAAACTATCTCGAAATCTACCCCGACCACCTCGGCAACCATCAACGACTCTTCGAGAAGTACGGACCGCTCTTTACAACAAACAGCATGGGCAACCGTCTGTACCAAACAAACAGCGCTGAATTATCGAACATTTTCCTTGCTGAAGACCACTACTTCACCAAGGACATTGTTCCTGGCCATCCTCTTCATCCTATCAAGAACCAAGAAGCAGGCGTCTTTTTGGCTGATACAGATACAGAGCAGTGGAGACTTGCGCATAAGTTCCTTCCCCCTGCGCTAGGACCGAAGGCTGTCAGGCATTATGCGCCCACCATGCAGCGCACGGTTGAGTCATCGTTCAAGGTCTTCGATGAGCTGGACCAGAAGGGCGAGGCTTGGAACGTCTACCAGTATATGCTTAAGCTTGGATCTCAAGCTGTAGGCAAGCTCGTTTTGGGTATGGACTTTGCTCACTTTGAGGAAGTTGACGCCCCTCTGCATGAGATGGTTCTCAAGATTGCGGAGAACTTGGAATTGAACAAGCGTGTGTCTTCTATGGGAGCCTGGTATGCCAAGATGCCATTTGGTGACCCTAAGAAGGTGAAGGATACGATGGCTAGGATTATGGAGATGATGGACGAGTCAATCGCGAGAGCTTCTAAGGGTCAAGAGGATCTGGAGCTTCAGGATGCGGCTCTCAAGGCTGACAACGTTGTTGGTAAGTCACCCGACAAGCCATTATTTGAATACCTGCTAACTGTCTACAGACTACTTCCTTCGAGCTACGGATAACAAGGGCAACAAGCTCCCGCCCTCACAATTCGCCCCCGCCCTCCTCGTCGCCACAGCCGCCGGCTTCACAACAACATCCTCCCTCCTATCATGGTTGATCTACAGTCTCGTCAAGTACCCAGGAAACCAAGACCGTCTTCTCCAAGAACTCATCGACAATGACTGGGATGAAGATACCCAAGTCACAGCCGACACCACAGCCAAACTTACCTTCCTCGACAAATTCATCAAGGAAACACAACGTCTTCACAACCCTTCTTTCCAGCCCGGTCGCACAGCAAAGATAGATATGATCCTACCAGGTGGCTACCGTCTACCCAAGGGCGCAGTGGTCATCTCAGCACTACACCACATGCATAACAACAAGGACGTGTGGGAGAATCCAGGTCGTTTCGATCCTGATCGTTGGGATACGGAACAGGTCAAGAACAGGCCTCCTGGATCATACATTCCTTTTGCGACGGGACCAAGAATGTGCGTCGGTTTCAACTTTGCATTGCAGGAAATCAAGGTTTTCTTGCCAAAGCTTGTATATCGGTATAAGTTCAGTTTGGCGCAAGATGGTCCGATTGAGTACGACCCGTACTTTCAGCTTATTCGGCCAAACAATTTGTATATTCAGGCTGAAAAAAGAGTGAAGTGGCCACCCAAGTCGGAGTAGATACATAATATTAGAGAGTGAAGGGTAGGTAATGCAACATGGGATTTGAGCTTGTCTATTTGGTCTACGAAGGTTGCAGTGACTCATGTTTGTCCTAATTCAGCTACCCTCCTGTATCACACTTGACTATTATTGCAATGTCTTCAAATCAAGTGTCAAGCTCGGTGTGCCTTCGAAGCCGGTGGGCATAGTGTAAGTGAAGTTCCACAACTCAAAGTCCCTCACAGTCTGGGACTCTCCACCGTAGGCGCCACCAAAGCTCAGCTCAAATTTGGGATCAACGTTGCCAGAGACGTTGACGCGCAAGTTTGGCAAATCTTCCCAGCTCTTGATAGTAGGCTTTTCGATAAACGTTCCCACCAGCAAAGAGAACCTCGAGCTTGATTTTCCACGTGGGTACAAGAGATGGAGTTTACCCGGGCTGACTTGAACGTCCAAAGCGGTCTCAGTTGGGTAAAGCTAAGATAATATCAGCACTACCTCTCATACTAGACTGTCAATCGCTTTTGACTTACAGAGATGAACGATATCTCTTTTCCAGTATTCCATTGCACGACAGCGGGGTTATACGATTCCTGACTCTGAGCGGGTCCACCGAGTGATATCTGTCTAAATGACTGTGCACCGATGGTAAGGTCCTCTGAAACCCAAGTTGAAATGTTTCGGGGAACAGTGTCAAATGGTGGGTAGTAAGTGCTGGCTGTAAAGTTATGCTCGCCCTTGAAGGTTTTGAGACCCTTGAGGACTTGCTTGGGGATGAGCTTCTCGTGAGTCTTGGTCAATGCGGCAAAAAGAGGTGCCCATGCGTAGTCGGCCGAGTGGGACATAACTTGGGGCTGCCATATCCAGGTTAGCATCTTAATCAACATCAATCATTATCGGAGTCCAACCTTTTGGATGAGAGAAGAGTTCTCTTTGCCGATAAATGCCCAGAACCAAAGCGCCATAAGACTCAGATATCGGTTCATGTCATATCCATACGCGCGATCCCAAGGGCCCGCCATGTTCTTCATGCTCGGATGCCAAAGCTCTCCAACTGCCCCCCAAGTATGTTTAATCATCTCAGGTCCAGACTTGGCCATAATCGAGTCCTTGGGTAGATACTTGCTCCACAGCGTAAGGCCGTACAGGGAGACACCAGTGTAGGTGCCAGAGTTGAACTCGGAGAGAGTATCAGCCCGATTAAATAGGTCGATGATGTCTTTGGCATATCGCTCTCCGCTTCTTGTCATGTTTGACTCCTTCAGACGTCGTCCAGTCCATCCTGACATAAAAGCTCGCATGATGGCCTACAGACAGAATTAGTCGGTGCGCCGTTAGAACCTCGGAGGACTTACTGGATTGCTGTAGGACGGGTATAGATTGTCTTTCTTGGGATCTAGATTGCCAAATCGATACTCGTCGCCCTTCGTAGCGTTATGGAGTGATTCCAGCATCAAATCCTGGGTCGCCTTGCTGATGAGCTTTGGGAACTCTTCGAGAGCCATGATGAAAGTTGTTCCAACGAAGCCTCTCCAATTGGGGTCCCACGAATTGTATATATTAGCAGGATAACTGGCTGATCCCACCGACGGCTCCTCGGGTGTTATTTGGTACGCGCCATACCTCAAACTTGTCAGCTCATGTCGCACTCTCCACAGTATCTAACAATCTCACCACTCATCCGCAGGGTTTTTGTGTTGCCCAGAAATAATGTTTCTGATAACCTTCTCGGCTTCGGAAGCGTCGCGACCCTTGTTGCGAGCTAACAGTCCGAAAGCGTACCATGCCGAGCTCCGAGTCTCGTGTCGTAGAGCTGCCGCGCCGCTGAAGTCGTACAAGTATCCGGCTTTACTGTCATAATACGTATCCATCCAGTCCATACTTTCAGTGAAAAGTTCTTTGGAGTTGGGTGATAGCTTATCGATGTATGAAGTCGTAGCCGACGCGGCCACGGCCACAAGGCCCAACATATGCATCCGCATGACTGACAACAAAGTTTGCAGTCACAATCAGCAGAATTTAGCAAATAATTGAGGTAAGGGTGATGATGAATAAAGAATAGGAGACTCGTTTGATTGAGGTATAAATCAGCTGAGGTTATATAGTACTGTTCTCTATCACAGGGACGACACTTTCCCCACCTCCCCTTATCTGGCATTGAGGGAACGTTGCAATAATTAGCGGGCATTTACCCCAAAGAGTCCATTTTTCACGATGCAACTGGTGTTGGTTTAGTCGATCCGGACTTCTTTCCAGTCTGGACTAACGCTTGGTGGAGAAACGATAAACAAAACGGGGATTAGGATCTGCGGAAGAATAGCTCAATTTGCTATAGCTCTTTATGTAGTTGCAACGTTGAGATATCGTTTCCGGGTACACTTCACTCCTGTAGCCTTGCAGCTTACAACCTAACTAAACCTAGCTTGTGGTCTCTTTTATTTGTCTGTAAGTTAGGGTTTATGTTAGATGTAATGGGATGAATTGAGTTGTTGCGCATAGTGACTTGAAACGCTACTTAATTATCGAAGGTTAAAACAGACCTTGGCAAGTTGACACTCGTCCTGTTCAGTCCAACGTTGTTGACCTTTCCCTCCCAGTTGCTCCAGTTTCCCACTCTCACACCGTCGCCATCCGAAACCTGCAGTGAAGAGTCCAACACGCTCGTAGTGGTGACCAACGTTCTCAAGCAGTGTTGCGTGATTAAAACAGGAATCTTGTTTTGGGGCAGGGAGAAAAGCTATGAAGGTACGATTGGGAGCCCAGGTGAATAGGTGGTCATGAGACTCGAGTTTCGAGAAGACAGATCCGTAAGACTTCGTCGAAGAGCAAACATAGATTCCTTCTTCCCATTTATGTGGATACGCTCTAGATTGGGATTCTTGCCGTAACTGACGATGATCCGTAACGTGAACCATCATCGTCCATCCTTCAATGTAGATAGCACTGGAATAACGGTCCTGTAGTGAAGGTGGTCGAGAGCCAAAGTCAATAGTGTCGAGGCAGATTTTATCGCCGCAATTATCTTCGAAAACAACACGAACGTCGTCAAGATAATCTCTCCCCTTGTGATATATCGATCCACAGCCTGCCACAGGGCCTTGCCATCCAACCCATGACCAAGTGGGAAACGACTCTTCACCACGTTCGAACCCTTGGAAGTTATAGGGAGTTACAACCCAAAACAGATGAAAAGCAAAGCGTGTTGACAACGACCAACTGGTTTCCATCTGAGTGCTGCTGCGAGATATGTCAATGTCGGTGAGGAATATTGGAAGCCCCCAAAAGCTATAAACTGGCCTTTTAGCCTTTTCGAAAACATTCAGAATCCCTTTGAAGGCATTGAGGGCGTCGGACCGATACGTGAGCTGTTTTGTTGAGTATTCTTCAACATAGTCCATAAACTCTTAGTCCTGGAGCTTTGGGCGATAGAGCAGCCATGTTCCAAGTAAACCCGTTAATTTTCCCTTTCGTATAACTATGTAAGAGTCCAAGTCCATCCCTAGAACCTCAGTACAGTTCATTCCGTCGCATTCAAAAAGCATCTGAGTCTCTGTGAAAACCAATCGTCTTTTAGATAATGCACTTTCTTGGTAAGTCCAACCTCGGGTGTACCACTTAGATGTCTGGAGAGTGTGCTTTCCACTAGGTAAAGTCGTTAAGATGGTCCGGCCTTTGCATTGAAATTTCTGTTGTTGGGCTCTGAGGGTCCCATCTATTCCGGGTAAACCACAATCTGGGTCAGCACCTGCAGCAGCAATAATCGTCAGGGCGGCGTTGGCGTAGATCAAATCCATCTGCTTGATTTGCTGACTCTTATCGAGATCGTCCACGTGGTTGATGCAAATCTTGTCTATCCAAAGGTAGAAGAAGCCGAGCTCTTGGTTTACAATAAGAGCATCCTCAGTCACCTTATCCCATCGGTTGACCTCCATTATAGACCTTGGCGGAGAGTTGGATGACGAACCAGAAAGAGGAGGATCTCCCCAGACGTAAGACAATGCCACGTACTGACAGGCCGTGGGTGCGTCGACCACTTGTCGGGTCCGACAATCAATGACACGGAAATGGCGGAGTTGTGAAAAAGTCTTTCTGACACAGCGAGCCGAGTGTTTCTTATCGCAGTATGCCATCCACGTGTCCGCAAGGCGCAGATCACAATCCTCTGAAAGAGTGCGAACCCGACAAACGTTTAGGGGTTCGGCTGGTAAATCCAAACTTAGGTATCCAGTGGCACCTAAGATCTTCTTGTATGCCCAGACCGTACTTTTCGAGGTTGACACCTCTGGATAGACGCCTAGGAGGTTATTGTCTTCATATTTTCGGCCACGACGATCTGTGGCAAAGAATCCCGTGAGGCTGTTGATAGCACTGAAGATTCTCAGATGGCATTGGTTATCACTGGCCTGCAGACTAGGCGAAGTGACACTCAGGAACATCTCACAGATCATACATTGGGATGCAGCAAGATCAGCAATCGAGCCAAGATTCATGACAAAAGACGAATCATCCTTGTGTTCCCGAGCGAAGATTTAGTCAAAGTCAATTTCCCGACACCGACTGCACTTATTGACATCATCGGGCGGTGTGACTGAAGAATGAGATGATGGTTCTTTCTCGAAAGCCGGCTCGCCATTGTCACTGGCAAAGTCTTCAAAGGGTCGTTTTCGAGAGGTCTGGATTGGATGAGCCATAGCACCTTTTGAGCGGTCAAAGAAATAGTTGATTGATGAAGCAAACATCGAGGAGTCATTACGGGTTCTTATCGAAATTGTCTTACCCCTCTCTGAAGTTGTACAAACAAAAGTCCTCTTCGTTGAGCTGTTCGGTTAGTGCCCCTCGATGAACCAACGAGCAAGTACGAGTATCAATTTTAGCGACAGTATATGCCCACTGCTCATGTTGTGCTATCTGCTGTCGGTACTGATATCAGTGGCTATGTTTAGACAAGAAATACAACGGGCGCGATATCCTATATATTGTAAGTCTAGACTGAAGTGGAAAGGAAGTGTGTTAGTACGCCCGCCTGCCCTCGCCGACGCCCACTAGAAAAGTGGCACCACGAAGCAGACGCAGTAGACATATCCAGCCGTAAGTATATATGGGATATATGGTATGGCATCGATCATGGAGGAACGCGACGCGACGCGAGGATGGAGTTTCAGAGACACAGCCGCGGGGAGACGCGCAGGTACTTTGTGTGTACACTAAAGTTCTCCAAAAGAGCATTCCAAAAGGTGGGGGACCACACCCTGGCTTAAACAACGATGGGAGGAATGCAGGGGTAGTGAGGAAGTGTGAATGCGGCGTGATGTTGTAAGAAAAAGCCCAATAGCTAGGCGCGATCAATGGATGACGGAGAGGCGGGGCTATTGTGATGGGCCGCTAACGAGGAAGCCAGGTGACACTGAGTGCAGCGCCATCGCGATCAATGAGTCTAGCTGGCGCGATTGAGTAGAAGGCTCCCTACTCAAAGAATGAAGCACGCTGGACTTGATTCAACAGCCAAGCCATGGACTTGATGATGCTTATTTTAGACTGATGCGTAGAGAACGGGGCCGTTGGAAAGAGCAAGGGAAAACGCATCTAACAATCGGTACAAATGTCAACGGTCGCTCAAGCTTACATTGACTTACGGGTATCAACGCACCTATGTCAACAGTGAAAGTCAATAAAGTCCGACTCTCTCAGCCCAAATTGGCCCGAAACCTTCTTGTCAATCTACAAAAGACTATGAGACGCAGCAACTCATCAAGATTGATCATACATAGGTAGGTTGAATGTGATTCTTCTGATGGAACATCATAAGGTCCAAGATGAGTCCCGGGTAGGTTCTTATCTTATCTCCTTATCTTATCCAACAGCCAACATGCACCGCCTTTCTGTGTTTTGAAATGACGTCAACAATGGGGGTATCAGTACAGCAGTATTCTTCCTAGTCTTACCTGAACAACCGTCCTGACTGACCAGTATCATTGCGAGGCCAACTAATATCCGTTTGCGGATCGACAGCGCCCATCTTGTAGCCTATCGCGTCTTCACATCTCTCCCGCAGCGATCAATGTCCTTGACCTTTTTACGCGTTCTCAGCCCATAGCTTTGCCGCGCTCTTGATGCTATTGTCGCTTTCTCACTAGCCTCGCATATCGCATCCCGATAATTCCATCCCGATCATGCTCTCCCATCTCGACGCGTCTAGCTACGCTTGTAAGCCACGCCGCGTGATCCTCAACGTGCACCATGGAGGGATGACTGCTTGCTAGTCCAGCGCAATTGACACGTGAGTATTGATCGCCCAACGTTATGCATACCAAGCTAACGCGTAATAGCTTCCCGTTACAATAAACCCATCCACGATCCGAACACGAAGTGAACCATACGATACGACCAAGAAGAAAGACCAAGTCAATGAGACATGCTCAGCACTGTGATTTAATGAGTATTGGCAAGACCAAGCTCTAAGTGCGAGCATTGTCGATATTCAACATCAACACACTGTTCCACTCCCATACTTGCTCCAGAATGTAGCCAAGAACTCAGGGGTCCTGTTTAATGTATTCAAACAGCGATCACCCCGATCAGCTGATACAAGCATGCCTTCTCGGCGGGCCTGCAGACTTCCTCAAAGCAGAGCCTGCCGAGAATTAGCGTGCTCTGTACTGGCTCCATCTTTCTACTTCATGTATGACCACTGTCCCAGTATAGGGTCTTCCCCACTGAGGTCGACACTCATTATATCGGCGGTACCGCAGTGACTACTGACCTGGCGTGTTCTAGCCTCACCCTCCGTCTTGACTCCCGTTTCACACCTCGTCGTCGCCCAACTTCAACGCTAACGTTGGCCCGTTCGGAAGTCATCAACCAGAAGCGCTCTTCTGGTCTTGCTATTGTATTAAAAGCTACAGTGTTAATTATAAGCTTTTT
>JABFEW010000483.1:0-31533 GCA_013618405.1 Fusarium hainanense | reverse complement strand
CACCACCTCCGACCTCGCCGCCACCACCCCCGCTGCCGCCTACCCTGTCCCGGTTCCTGCCGCCGATGCCCCTGCTATCCGCCGCCGCCGTGGAAGGGGCCTTAGACCACCCCGTGTTGAGCGAGGCAAATGACGAAAAAATAACCCGTGGGTGGGAAAACCACGTAAAAAACCCTTAACAAAAGGAAGGGGAGGCATCAAACTAGCCCAGGCATCTACCCCACAACAGTGTAAGTCCTGGCTAGCCCGTTCTCAAACGTCAGTGATGACATACAACATGTTGTTTTATCATGTAAGTATTGATGCCTCACGGAAAGCTTCAATAGACAGACACAAACTAACGGAACTAAACCAGACGAACGCCAAGCTTGACTGTCCCAGCTTGAAGGTCGATATACATTCTACGGGTCTCGCTGCATTTGAGCAAAATACAGGCATGAAGCTGGCCGCTCTGGATGCCAGATTCGACCATGAGCGAAAGAAATGGACATGATTGTCAGCCGTATTACGCAGTTCATGATCGGTCAGACAGACACAAACAGGATTCGGATCTGGGTTACCTGCCAGGATCCCCTACCAATATCGACATTCAAAAAGCAAACCACACTACCCTCGTACGGATACACCTGCTCTCTTGGATTGATTGTCCCGACAGCAAAGATCCGCGAAGTACCTCCATGGCCAAATGATTCATCTTCATTGGCGTACTTTGGTGCTATACTCTTTGACTGGCGGATCACCGCTGACTCCATGTCTGGCATTGAGGTCGCCCTTTCGAGGAATGCCGCAGAGTCAGGGGCTACAACAATGTACCCGCGACATTACCACCAAGGAGGCTTCAAATGGTCAAAACTTTCTATCAGGCGTCGTTACTCCAGGTCACACGATGGAAGACAACAATCCGACCGTACTGATAAATTCTCTTGCATCCATGAACTATCCTTTCACGTTCAATCAGAGCATCTCGATCACATCTCCGATGTTGATGATCCATATTTCGGATCGGTTACGCAGCTACAATATCGGTAAGCTGCCAGCTCCGTACAAATGAGACTCCCGAGTTCCGACAAATTTCAGAGCCAAGTACGTTCAAGTATGTTGATAATATGCATTCCTTCTAGTACTGACGCATGGTAAAATAGAAACCACACCGAATTTGGATGTTACTCCCAACTGGTTTCCGAGTCGACGCCCCTCACGAAGTCTTACACGTCGAGAACGCTTACATCACCCAAGTGTCAGCCATCAGCCTCGAGTGCTCAACATACCGTATGCCACTATTTGCGGACGGAAGAACTTTCAAGTCACGAAACATAACGTTGGGATATTGGCTTTCCCTTGAGCGACGTCGGAAGAAGTCTTTTCATTCGTGTTTCAAGGATTTGACGAATCATGCATCACGATATTACTCCGAAAAGTACTGAGGACCATACGACCCTATCATGGTGCAGAGCCCTCCCACCATGGCACAGGTGGAATAACACCCGAACCTAAACCTTGATATACGCCGGCGTTGGTGTCAGGCTTCACGATATCACTCGTCGTCAAGGTGCCAGGTACGTAACTCTCTAGGAGGGTAGCAGAAGAAATGTCCTCTAATGTTGTAACGAGATGTAGCCCGAAGTCACTATTACCTAAAAGAACAAGGACCCTTGCGTTTGCGGTCAGTGGCACAGCGGTTGTTTTCACATCTAAGACTTCCATAGGCTACAAAAATACAGTAGCCTCAATGCTAGCCTAAGCCAATATAAGGTGACCAAATCATTTCATCTATTATGCTTTCGGCTGTCAATTCTTCTGACACCCTACTGACCTTATAGGGTTCAAAGGATCGTCCAACTTAGACACGGCAACGTTTTTGCCCATCTCCGACCTGTTTCTCTCCAGGGATCACGACTACTGCGGTAGCAGCATCGCCCGCCGCCTTCACTGATAACGGTGGCGGCACACTTGTCATTTTTGACATCTTCGATACGATGACAGTTATTTTTGTCGAGCAACTAAAATATGTATTTCACTCTGAACTGTCTGAATGCTTTGATTCCTACTGACCTTTCCCGTTTTCACGCCAGCAACGAAACAAAAACATGATGCCTTCCTCCTCGTCTGGGATTGTTAGTCATTTACGTATCCTAAGCAGGCTTAGCTTGTTGGCGTGATTTGGATTTACGATGGCTGTGATTGATCTAGAAAGCTGCTGTGTGTGTGATTGATGTTGGTGGAAGAATGGGAAAGGAAAAGACTCGAAGGAGGTTAGCAGAGCACTTTGTGCAGTAGCGCCAACTCCATGCCAAGATCTGGTAAAAAGGAAAAGGGTCTTTTGCAAGCATCAGGATTCTAATGTTTTAAATATACAACTTTGTCAAGGAAAACCTTTCACCTTGAGCGAGCATGGCTAAGCAGGCTAAGTAATTGGCTGGCTGGGCTGTGCCATGTCCATGTCCACGTCATCGGCGACAGCGCCAGTGTTAAAAGCAGAAACCTTTGCTAGGCTTTGGTGATACCAATAGATTCAAGTTGATACGCGGATAGACCTTTGGGAAGGTTAATATCTTTGTTATGGGGAACCTTGATACGTAGCCTTCTGCCACATGAAGCTTTATTTATATCACAAGGAAACTCTACTGCCGCAAGACGGCTATATTTCAATTTTAAACTTTCTCGTTTGCATTTGAGGCCACATAATCCCATATGTAACAACGACATGAATCATGTTGCATTCCCTTTTTCCTTTTTCTCCTTTTCTTCCCACCATTCATTTCGTTATCACACTTCACCTCGGCCCATAAGTATCAGGATCGTCGAAATGCGTCGCTTTAAAGTGAAACTACAAACCCCGCAGGTCTCACCATCGTTCACTCAACGCTTGGTAGACTATTTCAAATTCAGAAAGAGGACTTATCACATTCCCATCCTGGGAGTAGATGAAGGCAAAGTGTCACGTATAGACACACCGGTACCAGGAGATGCCGATCTTCCAGTGTCCTATTTAGACACATTAGTACCAGATGATGCCTGTCTTCCAGAGCCGCTCAAGCCCAAGAAGGTGAAGTATCAAAAGAACCTGAAGTCTGGACTACTGCAACTTCCACCTCAGCTGTTGATCTATGCCATGTGCTTTTTACCGCATAGCTCCCTCTATATGGTCCGTCAAACGTGCCAGGTGCTGCGTAGTCTGGCCGACGAGTTTCGGTTCGACGATTTCCATTGGGAGATTCTGCATCATGAGGAGCCGCGCTGCCACATTACCATGCCTTTATGCGAGGAACTACGGAGCATCAAGCGGATCTTCCTACGACGGTCCTTATGCAAATCATGTGTCATGCTATTCAACTCCGGCGAATTGGAAGATAGATCGAATAAACTCTGGCAACCCGTTTACTGCAAAGGATGCCAGGTCTCACACCCAGAACTTCTTTTTCCTCAGGGCGGCAGAGAACATGATATCTGCGTGGGACTACTAGGCGAATTCGCCCTGTGCAAACATGTTAAAGTCACGGGCAAGATCGAGGTGCAAAACGAAGAGGATTCCCAGTTTTCTTGCTCAGATCCCGAGCACTTTCCTGAGAACAGCATGGACTCGAATGAACGATTAGCCTTCCAAAAATATCGCCCACGAGTCGGGAACTACTCGTACATAGACAGCTTTGTGGTTTACTCCAGAGCCTTTCCTTTGGTCAAGATTGCCCCTCAGCACGACCACGGAATATCAGCGTTGAAGTCGCGGCTACTGAAACAACTAGAGAAAATCCACCACGATGGATTTTGCCAGCACGCTACAACTCAACTTGAATCAATAGTTTCGTCTTTGCCATCAGACAAATGCGATTGTTTCCCAGCCTCCGATCCACCCGCCTACCAGTCCTTGCTTGCGGGTGAGGATTTGCATCGGTGTGAGAACCACGATTATGATTGTCGCCATTGCGGAGCACTTTACTATTGGGTTTTCGAGAACAACAATGTCGTCCTGAAAGTAACAATCGACTTAGCTATCAATGGTGCGGAAGGTATGAACTGGCTTGCGAACATTACATTTCCAACACATCGTTACCCTGTGCATCCCATCTTGAACGAAAGCACCAACGGTGTTCTCTGGTGCAGCGATCCGTCATGTGGCACGGGCTGCGGAAATCGTTGGCTTTCAATGGTGGAGATCATGAAGGGGCTTTCATACCATAAGGAGGGGGGAATATTTGGGCTTCCTCTGCGGGACCGTTCTTTTGCAGCTAATACCCCTTACACCCTCGAATATCAAGTGTTTCAGAATGCAGCAGCCTGGATGACAGAACCAAATATGCTAAGCATGGACCTTCTTGTCCCAAAAACAACGAAGTTTAACACTTGGGCGTACCGGCTACCGCCAAGATAGAAATATGTAAATGGTTAGGGAAGAGGTAGGCTTCTTCAAAACTGTGTGTAGTAAAGTCCAATAGCTTTGTTGGTCATGTGGATCTGAAGATCACATGAAGTCGACCGAAATTATGCTTAGAACTGGAATAGATTCTCCTATCTTTGTCAATCGACTCTTTCCTTCGATCAAACCGATAAACTCCATAAACAGCTGTACTTCAGTCTAGGCAAGGATATTTTGGAATAAATTAGAGAGAGATATTATTGCAATTACAATATTAACTAAACACATAACAACATTTGAATAAGACCGATTACTGACTTCCATATCCGTGCTTCCAAAAAGACTGCCGGGTATCATTAGAACAAGGTTAATGCGCAACCTTCTCCAGTCCGCCAAATAGGCAAAAGTACTCCCAGAGTCACCAACATCCGAGTAACCCAAGACGTTGCCTACTAATATCCATCGTTCTGGTGATTTTCATCTTGTGCTCCAGACCCTCCCGGGAGTCTACACACCTTCAGCCCAAGTCTCAGTTTAAGCAGTGGTAGTAGCGTCGGGAACATTGACAGCGCCGTTGTTAGAGGCTCCCTGCTGTCTGGGCTTGACATTGGGACCCTCGGGCAGGACTCGCTCATCAACATCCCGAATTCGGAGTCCAAGGCGAGCAGGGTCGATGTTGCGATGGCCGAAGAGAAGCAGTGCACCAAAGACAGGCTTCGCGATAAGGTCGAGGATACCGTAGAAGATGGCCTCAGAGTCGGGAGAGATGACATTACCGCCCTCACAGACACCCCAGGCGATGGGGTAGAGGATCCAGATGAGGGCTGTCAAGCTACCGCACGTGACAAATACCTTACCAACATCCTGACCGACGTGGTAAGCGTGCTTGCGGGCTTCCCAAGCGAGTTGGTAGACGATATAGACGAGAGCGACACAGCCTAGAATGTGTTAGTATGAATCCACATTCCGTGGACTGGAGGATGAACTGACCAAAAGTAAAGTATCCCCATTTGTAGGAGCTCTTAACCAAAGCACCAACAAGACCAGTAACAATCATGATCTCGTCAACAAGAATGACGTACAGGACTGTAGGCCAAGGCATGCCAGCGGTAAGGAGAAGGTCCATGAGAAGCAGAGGAGTGGTGATGAACCAGTCGATATATCGAACATAGAAGATCTCGCGATAGTTGCCCGCAACGAGGTGGCTTCCACGATGGAACTCAACCATGATAGGAGCCCAGCCCAGGTTGGCACCCATAGTGAAGTATGCAATGGCGGCGACCATGGTGATAGAAGCGGTGATGTAGTGGAAGATACGATGGGTTCGTGGCTTTCGCAGTCCGAGTCCGACGAAGACGATTGAGGAAACGGTCATGATGGCGCAGACGGTGAAGTACCAGTCGGAACCCCGAGGGGTGATGTTGATCTGACTGCGCTGGCCATTGAGCGAGTCGCCTATTGGCGTTGATTAGTAGTGTTTTGGGGTATTCCAGACCCATGAGAGGCCTACCATTGACGTTCAGCGCATTGTTGCGAGTAAAGAGACCTTCAACCATCGTGACGATCGGTTTGGACGAAGAGACGTTGATCGTACAGTTTCTCGTGTCACTGTCAAGGGACCTAGAGCGTTATTGAGTTGAACCAGAAACATGTGTAACCAAGCTCTATTAAACCCTTAAATGCAATCGTGCATGGCCAAGATTCTTCAAACAATGTGTCAAACTAACCATCCATGACTTCATACCGAACCTCCCGTACTCTCACGGCAAGTAACTGCCGAGTGCTCGTCATGAAGAGTGTGTTCCAGAGTCAATGCGACTTTGATATCAAAGATGCTGATATAAAGTCAATGACGCTGACGTAGCAGTTGGCCCACACCCTCACGTTTTGACCACGCGATCTAGACTTTGGCGCGAGAGAAAGTTGCCGGTAACCGTAGCGCCGATCACTTTGACGGGATGCTCGGAGGGTGCATGGGCTTTTCCGCCAAAGACATTTGTGAGTCGAGAATCATAAGGCTAATCGATGATTTGTGCCAAGATGACGACATGGGTATCAGGCGGTAATAGCCGTGGGATTAACTGGCAACGGCACGTACCATTTATTATATTACTGGTTAATCTGATAATGCAACCTTGACGGCCGAATAATAACCGATTTAGCTCATGGCATGTATCTTTATTTTCAAGACTAACACGACTTCACCAGTCAATAAGTTCAAGTGAATAGTAGAGTGTATTATTCTATGATTTCTAACTTCCAGTTCCCAACAAAATGAACATATCGGTATCAAAAGATCGCTAATTCGTAGCAATGGCAAGATAATAATAAGCCAATAGCATGGCAACGATAGCGGCCAAGAAAGCGTGAAAGAGTGTAAGTGATGAATCGTGAAGCTTGTCGAGACCGCTCTTGGGAGACTTGGAGGTATCCTGTGCCCAAGGGATCTGACTCTTCTTGTATCCTGAGTCCTTAAGAATTTGCTCGGCAACAATCTTACTGCCAGCGATACAGACAGGAACACCGGTACCAGGGTGTGTGCTGGCGCCAGCAAAGTAGAGGTTCTTGTACTTGGAGTGCTGAGTACCAGGACGGAAGGCAAGAACATTCATGATGGAATGGCTCAGGCCGAGAATAGCACCCTTGTCGAGGTTGAACTTCTCCTGCCATGTGTAAGGAGTGTTGATAATCTCGTTCTCGATAAGAGGAGCAAGATCAACTCCTATTCTGGCCTTCATGGTCTTGATGACAGTGTCGCGAGCGAGAGAGATCATCTTGTCCCAATCCTGACCAGATTCAAGAAGATTAGAGTTTCCAGACTTGGACAGACCCCGATGTGTTCCAGCGGAGTCTGATAGAAGATGACCAACAGGAACCAGGACAACAACGGCATCCTTTCCATCAGGAGCAGCTGAAGGATCAATACGCGAAGGAACGTTAACATAGAAGGAAGGTTCTGAAGGAATCAGGTGCTCCTTGAAGATGCTGTCAAAGGACTCCTGGTACTCGTCGGCAAGGAAAATATTGTGGGCGTTGAGCTCGGGAATGATCTTGGAGGCGGACCAGTAGAATGAGATACTACTGCATGATGTCTCGCGTTTTGATAGTGAGTCGGCGTAAGATGTCTTGGGAAGGAGGTTGTTGTAGGTGTAGACAAGGTCTGCATTTGAAATGACAATGTCTGAGGGGAGATGAGTGCCATTCTCCAGGACAACGCCATTAGCCTTGCCCGTTGCTTGGTCGATGGAGATGGATTTGACGCCAGTCGAAAGACGGTATTCTACGCCAAGACGTTGACCAACGTTGACTAGTGCTTCGACGACCTGGAATGTTGTTAATATGAAAACGGCCACTAATAACAAGAAGCAACCATACCTTGTGGAATCCACCTCTGGGGTACAGAATACCCTCTGCAAGCTCAGTGTACTGAAGCAGACTGTATGTTCCGGGAGCATCGAAAGGGCTCATGCCCATGTACATACTTCCGAAAGTGAAAACTCTCCTCAGTCTCTCAGTCCAGAAATATTTGCTCGCTCGTGTCCAGATACTCTCAAGAGGATGAATGTTGAACAAATTGAACAGAACCTCAGGACGAGCCAGACTCAGGATACTAGGGAAGTTCCTTCGTAGGACAGACTCGACACTGACTTCGTAGTGACGATGCGACTCTTGAAGAAATCCAAGATATCGCTCAAACCCATCAATGCCCTCAACAGCTTCAATGGCCTTCTTCATCTTGGTAAGATCAGTGGACATCTCGAAAGATGAGCCATCTCCGAACCAGATGTTGTAGTTGGGCTCACACTTCAATAGCTCGACTCCCTCGGACTCAAGAGATGTTCCTAGATCTTGGAAGATCTCGTGGAAGAACCGAGGGAGTAGTAGCAGGGAGGGGCCCTGATCAAAGCGCTGCGAGACGTTAGAATAAGCACATCACAAGCAGGTAAAGAATTGAAACTTACGTAGCCATCTTTGTGAATCAAAGAACACCTTCCACCGGTAAAATCGTTTTTCTCAACGATAGTAACTTTAAAACCCGCCTTTGCGAGTCGGGCAGCGGTTGAAACGCCTCCAACGCCAGCGCCTAGAGATCCATTAGCTCCAGTGATCGACAAACCGCCAGTAAGTAACCATACCTATCACAATAACCGACTTCTGTTGTTCACTCATTTTTTTGAATCTTAGATAGTGAAAGATGATTGATGTGAAAATATTACACGATTCACCTGCTCAACGACTTTTGATGTGGTGAGAGTATAGAGTCAATGACGTCTTCCATTTCAGTCATACCCACTTTTTAATCAAATTGGTTCGGACTCGGACTCGCTTTGTTTTCCATGTGAAAAAGCTACCCTGGAATTCCGTCGAGGCGCAGTCTTTTTTATCCTGGATTGTGAGTCATTTTTTTATTTCTTCATGGTGGCTTGGATAACGGGTTTTTAGGATGTTATTGAGGTTATCTGATGGGCTGTTGATCATTAACTGGATTGGTTTGGGCTGCTTTAGTGCCGAGAAAGCGTGTTCTGCCATTGGTTACTTCGGGTAGAGGGGATTTCAACAATCTGGCTTTTTTACAACCTCACTTTTATAACTCGGAGACGCGTGTCCATCATCTTGGCAAAACATCAAGGTACAAAAGATTGAGAGCGATGTTAGAAAAATGATTAAAGTTGAATTGTGATAAGTTTACAGCTCAACTAATGAGCCAAATTGAGAGGTGTGAAATGAATAATCTATGAATATCTAAATAACATCCACCACATATTAAGTCCATCAATGTACCGCTATTGATTCAATGCAGACCAAGCAACCCGAATTCGTCGACTCTTAGGAACAGTAGCCCGTCCCTTCTTGAGAACAGGTCCGGTTTCTCTAAGAACACGTCCAATCTCCATGTAACTCTCAACAGCAACGCGAATAGGACCCTTTCCTTCTAAAGGAAGTTTTTCAATAGCTACCTTTGCAGTATTGTACTTTTCAAAAGCACGATCAAGCAGCTTTTGCCTTAGACCCTCGATGGCAGGACCGTAAGGTGCCTTAATCACATCTTCGGGTGTAAGAGAGGCTTCTTTTAGCCAGGTGAGAGGGAGATAAACGCGGTCGATTTCGGCATCAACTTTGATATCGCGGGCGATGTTGACGTATTGGAGTGCGATACCCATTTCTTGTCCAGAAGCTACGACTTCGCGTTGGACTTCAGGAGATATCGTCTCAGGAGTGTGATAAAGAATGAGGTGGTTGCAGAGCTCGGCAACTGTTCCAGCTACCCGGCTACCGTAGACATCCAGGTCCTCGGTAGTCTCAATAGGGAACTCGCCAGCCCTGCGGTCGAAAAGGAGATCAGTGTCGAAACCCTTCAGCAAGTCATCAAGAGGCTGCTTAGGGAGATAAAAGGTAGGTAATTGCAGAAGAGCCATGTGAAACATCTTGGGAAAGTTGGATGTGACGAATTCGCGAAGTCGGGGTGAGATATCCTCCTCCTCGTTCTCTTCATAGGCAATGTTGAGAAACTGTCTCAACTTTGCAATCGAGGCTCTCGACTCGTCAACAGAAGGTGCCTCATCGACAAGATCATCAGCGGCTCTGCAGAAAGCGTAAAGCCGGATCAGGTCAATTCGAAGTCTTCCCTCGAAAGCACCACTTGCGAGGTAAAAGCTACGGCTCTTCTTTCTGAGAAGATCAACCGCGCTGACAAGTCCAGAAACACGTTCTTGGTCATATTTCTCTTGAGGCAAGAGAAGAGCGCGGACAACTAATCCAAGAGTTGGGAGACCCTTGTTCTTAGGGAAATGCTCGGGAAATGTGTCCAGAATGGCCAAAGTGTTGTCGTTTGCAATAAGACCAAAGACAATCAGCGTATTAGTAAGAAGGAAGAAAACAGCTTCCCTAATAGTTGTTAGCCATTGCTCATCTTACAGTGAAAATTTCAGCTTACTCAATATCGAGACCATCCCAAAGGACAACGCCGTATTTGGTGCCTGACGTGATACTCCATGTTCCCCGTCGCAACGCAAAAGTGTCAACCACCCACAAATAAACCGTTGGCAGAGCGATTGGCAACAGAGTATTCGTCCAAGGCAAATTGACAATAAACTGGTATGAAATGGTCCTGCGATAGGTTAGCAAATTATGCCAAGTGAAACAAAAGACTGAAAGCGCGCATTACCATAGAAACAGGAGGAATGGACACGCCCAAATCAGGATAAGGCCCATATACATGCCCTCACCACCGCGCGAAACATGCACCCAGCCGAAAATGATGGCGGAGGTGAAGAGAAGCTGACCAGCAACTTTACCCCAACTACTCGCTTTGCTGAGATAGACGGGGTGAAAAGTTGCTTTGCTGAGGAGCATGTAGAGAAGAGATGTGTTGAGCGTTTGGATCACAAAGAAGAAGAGCTCCTCAGCGGGAATATCCCACGCGGTCAGTCCGCAGACAACACCTGGTGGATAAGTCCATATCCGATTTCTGATGAGATAAGAGTCCCATGGGCTTTTCTGATGTCAGCATAGAGAAGAGGGGATGCGCGAAGTGCACATACATTGTAGCCACCACAGCAGTCTAGATAAAAATTAGTTTTCAATGCCTTTAGTTGAGGGAAATTGTCCTTACTGTTATCATAAACACCAGCTTAAAAATATCCAATTTTGACAATAATGGTCTGTACACGGCGAACAGCACAAGGCCGAACGGTATCGTGTACTTTAAATGCCTATCAAAAGAGTAAGCCTAAGCCAAATATTTCAATCAGTAAAAGAAAAGTACGTACACTTGGGCATATTCCCAGCCCATCTTGACTGTATGTGGATGGTGATAGTCGTAAAGAAAACCAACGACGTCAATCAGGGATTTATTCTCGAGTCATAAGAAAAAGGAGAGTAAAGTTTTACGTTAGGGGAGAATTGACATTGGAATTCGATTTTGACACTAACAATTAAAAATAAAAAGGCCGCAATGTTTTTTTGGTGTAGAGGTGTCTTGTACCCCTGCCGTGTTAGGTAAACGTTGACGTCAAGACTTTTGCTTCGCCTTCTTAGTTTAGTCTACTTGTCATCAATCAACCCTTTGACTAGACTAGACAAAAAAAGGCAACCCCTGTTTATTTTCGGTCTTTTGGACTTTGCCGTGATTTCCTATCCGATTGAGATTTGAACATGTTGTTCACGTTACCGGTTTGACTGACGTCCGTGCTAAGATTGACGTCCGTCTTCTGATCGATGGACATCTCCATTTTATTGGATGCCGATGTATCCGACACTTTAGCATATATCAGGATTTCCCGTAGGGGGCAGCCGTTAGTAACACTTAGTGGTGGTTCTTAATGTGATGTCTTTCTCGATGCTGTTGCTTTGCCTCATGTCTTGATTGATCCTGCGACGCATCTTGGTCTTCACCATCAATTCTCACAAACAATTCTTCATGGTTTCGCATGACGAAAACAAATACTAACATCAGCCTCATAACATCGTCATGAATTCATTCCAGCAGGCTGCTCCCGCAACGGGTTCAGTGTCTCACTCAAATGAGCCACAACCACTTCGTCATCCGTCAGTTTGTCTCACGCATTCTTTGTGGGAAACATACTCACCTCTCACAGCTATCTTATCGGTAATTTTGCACCGATTCACAAATCCACAAATCTTACACCGTGTACCTACAGCGGATGTATTCCTCCGGAACTTACGGGAGGACAGTATGTTCGCAATGGAGGTAATCCAGTGAGCCATGAAGATCTTGGTCGAGATGCACATTGGTTTGATGGTGATGGCATGCTTTCTGGTGTTCTGTTCAGAAAGGCATCTTCAGAAGGGCAGATCATTCCGGAATTCGTCAATCAGTACATCCTCACCGATTTGTACTTGTCTCGAAAGACAACGTCGGTTATGTCACCAATCATGCCGAGTATCACAACCCTCGTCAACCCTCTATCATCTTTACTGAAGATCATGCTTGCGACATTCAGAACAATGTTTCTAGTATGGCTCTCAAATCTCCCAGGGTCACAACAGTCTCTGAAGCGCACCAGCGTCGCCAACACAGCCATTCTATATCACGATGGCCGAGCGTTAGCAACATGCGAAAGTGGTCCACCAATGCGGATCCAACTCCCTTCACTGGATACTGTCGGCTGGTACGATGGTCTGCAGGCTGAAGGTGAGCCCGAAAAGAACTTCTCAGAAGAGGGAGGTGAGCCATTTGGTGGAGCGGGTCTTTTCAAGTCCATGAAGGAGTGGACAACAGGACATCCCAAGGTTGATCCCATCTCGGGAGAAATGGTTCTTTACCACAACACCTTCTTGCCGCCATACGTGCACTACTCAGTGCTCCCGAAGACCGACGTCGATGCTCTCAGAAAGCGAAGACTCGTCAATCAAGCTGTACCTGGTGTATCAGGCGCCAAGATGATGCACGATTTCGGAGCATCGCGTGCCCACACAGTCATCATGGACCTTCCGTTGACTCTTGATCCTCTCAATCTGGCGAGAAACAAGGAGGTGGTCTCTTACGACCCGTCAAAACCTTCGCGCTTTGGTGTCTTTCCACGCCACGAGCCTTCAGCTGTAAGATGGTTTGAGACAGCGCCTTGCTGCATCTTTCACACGGCGAATACGTGGGATACGAAAACTGGTAGCAAGACGAAGTCTATCAATCTTTTGGCTTGTCGCATGACCTCTTCTACGGTGGTATATACAGCTGGAAACATCCTGCCTCCAGTCATACCAAAGGTAGTGAACCCTAAACCTGCAAAAGTCGAAACGCGCCAGTGGGATGAGAAGGATATTCGCCCATTCGAGCAAGCACCCATGCTTGAGTCCCCTAGTGAGAAGAAGCTTGTAGGCGGCGATTACTTCTCCCCCGCCGACGAAGCCGATGACTACGCTCAATGTCGACTGTACTACTACGAATTCGACATGTCTATCAAGTCAACCAACAAGGTCACTAACCAATGGGCCCTCTCATCCATTCCATTCGAATTCCCCTCTGTCCGGCCAGACCGCGAGATGCAAGACGCTCGTTACATCTACGGCTGCAGCACATCAACATCTTGCTTCGGCGTAGCACTTGGAAGAGCCGACAAGGTCGATCTTCTCGTCAAGATGGATGCCAGAACTCTTATTGAGCGGGGTAAGAAGATGAACACCAGACCGGTGACTGGTTGTGTCGACAGAAGGTCCGTCAAAGAGATTCTTGATTCACAAGACGAGAAAGATCCTATCAAGATTTTCTGCCTCCCTCCGAAGCACTTCGCCCAAGAGCCACGGTTCGTGCCCCGGGCTGGAGCTACCGAGGAAGACGCTGGCTATCTACTTTTCTATGTCTTTGACGAATCTCAGATCTTGCCCAACGGGGACTGTCCACCTACCTCTATGTCAGAACTGTGGATCGTCGACGCTCAGAACATGCGCGACATTGTAGCCAAGGTCAAGCTTCCGCAGCGAGTGCCATACGGTCTGCATGGAACGTGGTTCTCGGCTCGAGATATCGAGGAGCAGAGAGCTGTCGAGACACTGAGAAGCTCGGATGAGGTAGAGAGGAAGAAGCAGGATTGGGTTAATGGTGGAAGCGTGGCCAGGTCATGGATGGCGTTGAGGGAGAAGTTGGAGAGAGCTGTGGGATGAGTATTATCTTTCAGACTTGCGTAGATACCGATACCCTGTCGCGGTCTTTATTAGTGCTTGGGATAGGCTTATAGTATATTAATATTCTAATAATAAGTTTTAGTCAATGACCATCGTGCCTTGATCGATAACCAGGGAGACATCGGCATAAGGTTTAAAGCAAAAAAGAAAAGCCATCATCGTCCTTTTTGGACAACATCCTTGTGCAGCGACCCGGTGGCTAAGAGGCTGAAACCACTAAGCAGCATGGCGAACGAACCCAACAACAAACGTTATCAATACAATCACAAAGCTTGCAAAATGACTCCTCTATGAGGCTTTAGCTTCAATGAGAGGTATTTCCGAAAGCCTTGTGATAATATTGATAGAGTTTGTTGTTGGACTGGTTCTGCCTCTTCTTTCCTTCTCTTTTTTACTTAAACCTCATGTGGACATCTCCCTGGAAATCGATCAAGGGTCCCTATTGGCATGTTAAATGATCCGCATCAGCTTACTTTTCCGTTCCGCAAATGACCAGAACTCCGCAATACCATCTTCCCTACCAAATATCGTGTTCCATCATCGTATGCGACACCCACTCCGTATCACTGTTTGCTATCGAATTCGCCATATCAATCATCTGCGCTGTCGTAAACCAAGCTTCCATACCCAGGTCATCCATCCCGGGGAGCATAGAAGCCATCGTCTCATTATCATCATTCGGATCTTGCAAAGCACCATCGTTACCCTCAGGTATCGTCCCTCCAATGATCTGACCATCGATCGGTATCGGCGTGGTATTGTTCTGTTCACGAGATAGACAACTCAGCATATCATCAAGCTGCTGAAGCTCCGACCTCCGAAACACAGCGATGAGATTTCCCTTGTTAATCATTTCATTAAAGATGATTGAGGTCTTATGCCGAAATGTCGCATCATATTCACAGAACCTCGGATCCAGAACCGGTGCGATAAGCAGGTTGAAGCTTGACACGAACAGTGACTCGAGATCGAACGGTAGGAACGCTTCTGCGAACGGTCAGTAAGAGCTTCAAAGCGAGATAAATCTCAAGTGGTTTTACCAAGCAGACCTTGACTTTGCAAACAGCCAAGAATGTTGATCATCTGGTAGGAAGAGTCGATGCACATCTTGATCAGGTTCCAGACAGTTTGAGATGAGTTTAGTGCCTCGGTTATGGCGTCGGGTGTTTCGAAGCGGATCTTGAGGAAGCAGAGGAGCAATGGTCTTGTTGCGAGCACGATACATTGATGGTAAAGGGTGTGGAGGTAACCCGCTACTCGTGAGACACCATTGATGGCTTTGTCGACACCAAGTGGGAACTGTTGCTGTAGTTCGTCTGCGAGGCCAGCAATGTTCTCGAGAACCTTCTTGGTGCTGAGGAGGAACTTTTTGTTGAGCCGACCATTTGCTCCGTATACTCCTAGACAACGTGTTAGCATAGACTAAGTGCATTATAGGGACATCATACCTCTTCCAACAGAAGCAATACTCCGACACAACCGAATCTGCATATGTAAAGCTGCCACCCGTTGCTTCGAACCTCCGTAGTGCGGAAGTGCCGGGTGGATATCGTCATCATGAACGGACTGTGGCAAGCCCATGAGAGATGTCATCTCGCGGTCCAGTACGTAGACAGTCCACCATATCCTGCGACTTCGCTCCACGATACGGTCACCTAACTGGTCCACAGGCATATCTGTGTGCATGCCTTGACCCAAGGCGACTCGCATTGCCTGTCCAATCTATTAGAAGTTAGCAGGCTGTTTCTGGCATCGGTGACCAACATACAAATCCGTGCGATGAGTGGCGATAGTCGAGCGACTCAAAGTACAGCGCTATACAGCAGAGTATCTCGGTCGATATGAGCGGTTCATAAACAAGGATGTGAATACTCGGTAGCAATCGAAGCGCAGTGACGAAATAATCAGCACCAGGCGGTCTTTTAGACTGGTAATTGTTGTTCTCAGCAAAGGCTTTGCCAAAGGCCAAGATCAGTAAAAGGTGGATATAACGGAGGTCTGCGGCTGCGATATAAGTCGTCGGATCATTATAAAACTCATGCAGATAACCCATAAAAGTTTCCTCGTCGAAAAGGTGGAACAATTGACCGCAATGGAATTTCACTGTGTTGACGAGAAATAACGCGTGGTCGAGGCTGGGCATGACGGGAGGGTCGGGTGCTGGAGAGATGCGCGAGCCATCCCATCCGAGATCGTAGGCTAGACCATCGAAGAGTAGGTTATCGGCGGCGATTGGGCTTTGGTGAATGTATTCGTGGGTGAGACTGAGGACGCGGCGGGTAAAGGACCAGTTCGATGATGTGCCGAGGTAGACTGCTAGGTCAGTTTAGGTGTCAGCAAGATGAGGCTAAGACTCACATTCACGACCTTGAGCAGAGGCCATGAACTTCGACTGCCCTGCGGATAACGGGTTCACGAGAGCGGAAGCAATTGGGTCCAGCCCTTTGCTACCACTATTCGTGCTGCTCCGACTATCGAGTAGGGAATCATCTGGAGGAAGCGATACCGATACATCGCCTCCAGGCGACGGCATGTGAGGCGGCACCTCTGGTATCCCCATGTCAGCGATGGACCAAGTCCGATGAATTCCAGACTCACCTTGATCAGATGGTCCGCCGACATTAATGTTCGTGTCCAATGAGCCAGGCGTGACATATTCAGCAGTGCCAGTACGAGACTGGCTTGTCGCAACGCGTTGCTGTAAATCGAGAATGAAGCTGACAAGGTGTGAGCTGTTGTTGCAGAACGTCAATTGAGGCGCGAACGAGACCTACCCACGAGTAACGAGGATTTTTTGATCGCGCTGATCAAATTCGCACGAGAGCTTGCGCTTCTTGCACGCGTCGCAGGGATGAGAGCCAGAGCATTTTATCTTTTGCTTCCGACATCGCGAACAGCTATTGTCTTTGCGTCAGTCGGAGGAGGTAATTTAGAAAGATGGGAGGTTCGGTGAGAATGAGATTGCCAAGGTGAGACGAGACAGGCAGGTGAGGGGGTAGGGGCAGGGTTCTTCCCTTCCAGACTCACGCGTTATCCGATCTCTTAGAGACCCTCCCTCCTCCCGCTCTTCCAACAGAATCTGTAGTCCCCGATGACTTGCGCGCGTGCGATGATGCACTCGGGGCCATGTTCTGCATCAAACAAAGGATGAAAAGGCAATTGATGCAGATGACACTTCAAGGGAAAAGACGTTTGCGGGGATGGATTTTAGGTTCGGGGGTTAGCGTAGCCTCACTGACTGAGAGGGCGCTGTAAAATTTGGGGTTAGTGCAGCCGCTCGCTGTGGAGGTCACGAGATGCGCTTGTTGAGGTGACGTGAAAGGTATCACAACATGAGAAGATCTGACAAAGAAGGGCGATAAAGAACAACTGATGGGATATGCGGGGTTCTTGCTTGCTATATTTATTTCTAGAGCCTCTTTTCTTGTGAGAGATGGAAACTGGGTGTTCACTCCTCGTCACCGGGTGGAGGCGACTCGTTAGCGTCGCTGTTGATAACGCGGGTCAGTGGAGATGACCCCGGTCTCGCTCTCATTTTCTGTTGATAGCTGCAGGATATCAACACATCCCCGGTCAATTCAGTTGAGCTAGAACATCCAGAAGACGATGATCGGAGCTCCGTGCATTTGAACATGACCTGCCGAGACAGGATTAAGGCAATGCAATGCAGTCCTGAAGGTCTGCACCCAGAGGAATGGACGCACCGAAGCTCATTAGAAGGTCGGTTGCATGTTCTGTCGGCATTCCATGGTCGAAAGAACTGGACGCCGAGATCCTAAGAGACGAAATGATTTGGTTACTTTATGATAGTTTAGATCAGAATTTAGGTGGGTTTAGTTTGACACCTTAAAGCGTAGAACTTACCTACCTACATGGTTAACCATGGCTATGATCTTCACTGTAGAGGTTTGATCGATCACAACCACATCAGTACGTCCAATTGTTTCATGCTTCAAGACTTTTTTGATCTTCGTTGTTCTTCTATATGTACGTGCCATCCAGTTTACTCATTAATTTAGTTCAGTCGACCCTTAACGCGATCAGTCCACGTCTTCAGCAATTCCTCCTCCTTCTCACCGGCCTCCTTCATAATACTTTGCACACTCTGCTTCACAGCATCACCGACAGGCTCATACGGGTGTCTGGGTGCCAGCTTCTCCTCCGCACCCTCAATACCAGCCAATTTAGCGGAGTAAACGGCGACAGCGTATTTTGTCGACGCGACACCAGCCTTGCAGGGTCTCTCCGCTAGAGCGGCAACCTGCTGCAGCTTGAACGCCTCCTCATACTTGCCCTCCTTGTACAGAGCGTAGATCTTGGCTGTGAGAGTAGGGAAGACATTCGCGAAAGCAGCGACGCATCCAACGCTGCCAGCAGCGAGACCACCGATCAGGAAATCGGATTGACCACCATATGTAGAGAATTCCGACGAGGGAATTTGGGCTGCTAGACGGGTGATCTTGCCCACGGAACCACATGTAAGCTTCACGCCAACAATGTTGGACTTTCCGCTGGGATGCGACTTCTTGCTCTCCTCATAGATCTGAACAATAGTCTCGGAGTCAAGATCAACACCGTTTGTAACACCAGGGAAGTTGTAAATGACAATGGGGATAGGCGACTTGGCAGCAACCTCCTTGAAGAAGCGCTTAACGACGTTCATGGTAGTCGCCTTGCCAAAGTACGCAGGCGGCAGAACAAGGAGGTAATTGGCGCCAGCCTTAGCTGCATCCTCAGCAAGTTGAAGAGTCTGCTTGGTAGAATGGGCGCCGACACCGGCCATGAGAGGAAATTCAGGACCGATGGTCTTGCGGGCGAGGGCGATGAGCTCAGAGCGCTCTTCGCGGGTGAGGAGAAAGGCCTCTGCGTTGGAGCCCATGACGATAAGGCCATTCAGGCCAGAGTTGGCCAGATGCTTGAAGTATTTGGCTTGAGCATCATGGTCAACTGTGTCATCAGCGTGGTTGAAGAATGTGACTGAAGGTGCCCATACTCCTGGGCTGTGAGGAGTCAGTACAGTATCTCGCTGAGGATGGTTGAGTAGCGGCTTACCTGGGGACGTGGGGTAGCTGAGATTGGGGGTTGAGGGAGCCCATTGTGAATGATTATCGGCAAATACGAGACTAATTGAAAGTAGTTACAGGTCGAAATGATAGTGTCTCAATCAATTGATGCAAAATATCTCAACTTCGATCTTCTTTAAGCAATTGACTCCTCATCAAAGGTGGGGTTTGCATCGCGTATCTGTCCCGACACGTCAAATCCTCCTCCGAACATGGGGAAACTTTTAGTGGACGTCGCCCTCCAAATCTCCTGGTCGGGACCCCATCCGATCCCACCGGTAGGGTACCCGGGGAAAAGAATGGGGTGTGTGCTCTATCTCGGCCAATTGGCTACCCTACAACTTCGGTCGGGTTCGCCGGAGGTCTTCTTCGGCGTGACAACTTCCTGATTACGGCGTCGGAGATGAAGGAATTACTGGAGAAATGGGCCGAAGTAATCGATGCTTTTTTGGCACATCCTTTTGAGAGCTTTTCGGATGGTGTAGAGGCTCGGTATGCAGTTTTGTCCAGGTATGGCTTACCCAGCGTTGTCTGGAATCGAGATTTGAACAGCGGCCAAAAAGCTTCAGGATCAGAAGGCATTCAACTCCAGCCCATACTCTGACGATTATGTTGGGCATTTAGCTCGGTGGTACCAAGATAATGTGACCTCCAAATCTATTAGTATCAGATGCTTATCTGACCTTAGAAACAGCAAAGGTAAGACCGAGACTGAGTTGAAGGAGGTTTCGGAGCCGGGATAACGTTCTCGGCAGAGCAAGATAAGATAAGGGCTCATACAGTGATGATACGCTAGATACTGTCCAAAGCACTGTAAAGAGATAAGATAGTTGATAAGATAAGACAAATCACAGTGCGTGGCTCACAGTATCCATGCTCGATACTGTATGGTGATAAGATACGAGATAAGATAACATGGCTAACAGCAGTTCAAAGGATCATCGTCTTTATTCAGGAAGTGCACATGGAATTACTTCAAGGGAGAACATATTTAAAAGAAAAAAACTTGATTTAATCAGCTATGAAAATAAAAGTAAAAACAAAAGCTAGAGACAGCCCATGATAGGATAAGCGAAGCGCCCTTGAGTGAAAAACAGGACTTGAGATCAGAACACCAAAGGCGTGAAGAAATTTCTCCCTTTGATGTTCGAGACCTACTTTGCAGAACCGGAGAGGCTCTGGGTACTTTCTCTGTCCTGATCGTCCACGAGCTCGGCTTGGATCTCGATCAGCTCTTCCAACAGCAGCACAACCTGTTCTTGGAAATCCTGGAGGGCAAGCTTTCCCGCAGTAGGGCTCATCAGCTTCGTATCAAGTTCCTCGTGGATGGAATTAATGCGTTCGATCTTCGGGGTAGACCGAGTTTTAAATTCGGTCTCCCGGCCCTCCATGGCTTGAATGCATCCCTCCACGGCTTGCTTGTACTCCCTCCTGTCTTGAGCGTACTTGGAATCGGTGTTGAGGGCAGGCTCGTCGGAAAATGTTTGAGTAGCAGCAAGTGCGGGGCTTTTGGCCTGGGAACTCTCGTTTGCGTTAGTAGGAGACATGGTGTATGTGTGTGATAGAATGTTATATGTGGTGGTTGAGATTTGGGTGACAATTTGGTTGGCGATTCGGTTGATTGTTCTTTGTGTGGATATGTGGTTGTGTGTGAATAAGAAAACAGGTTTACAAGCAGAAATCTGGACCTTATATGTCAAGTCTAGTGTAGGGGATGGACCCGTGTTCATTGTTTTATTTGATACGAATACAGAACAGTATACTTTGCCAAACGAATGGTGTAGTTGCGGTCGTTGAACAGTGGTCCTTCTGGAACGTGTTTCTTTTCAAGCATACCAAGAAGCATCATTGCTCATTCCACCCCTAATTTTCAACTTTTGTTCATGTGGCTTCCTCGACCGCATTACCGTTGGGGTACCCATGCTTAAGTTGAGCCTTTGATTACGGTCCAATATCTTGTTGCCAAAACCCTGATCCTTTCTATCCTTTGTGCGCTCCTCTAGATTCTTATCTGAGGACTTCTTCGGAACATTAGATTGTCCCGGCATAGCTCTGCGAACAAACTCAGAGACAAAGTGCCTAACACTTGGCTTGGTGCCGAACCAAGAGCCCAAAGAGATGATGATAGATACCGCAAGTGCAACGAGGACTATCAAAAAAAGTTAGTATTCATCCTTCCACACAAGAATCACCGTTATCCACTCACAAATCAGAAAGAAGACCCAGTTTGGAGCTTTCTGGAAGGATTCCACGTCCAGCGCGAACAAGGAGGAAAGGAACGACAAAGGTAACTGAGTGGTCAGTGCGATCCTTCAGTCAGGACATCGAACTTACAAAGACAAGTGTGGCAAAGGCGAAAGTCATAAGAACCTTGTTCTGATTCCCTAAAATCTGTGCCTGCTGGTTGGCGATTTCACTTTGTTGAAGCGATAGCGTGATATTCAGCTGGACAAAAGTCAGCAAACACACGCTATACTAGGAAGCATTGTGAAAGCTTACCGCGGACTGTATCCTGCTAGCAGTTTCTACCATTTCCATGATGTTGCTTTCAACATACTCTGCTGATATGTCTGCCTTTCTCACCTTGCCCTTTCCCAGATTCATCTGTACCACCTTCTGAAAACGAGCTACAGACCTGAGCATGTTCAACTCATCGCGAACGTCTTTAATCTTACAGAAGAGCCCCTTCGCCATCTTGATCGGATCTTCCATTGCCTCCTCAACTGCGAGGGAGCGTTGGCGCCGGGAAGTCTGGCCGTGGTATTCTTGTCTTTGTGTTTGCAAGACCTGCGATGCTTTTTCACCCGAACCAATAAGCGTATCGAAAATATCAGTTTCGTCGCGGCCCTTTAACCCTGTTAGCCACCCCGATTCTACGTGGTGAAGACAGTACTTGCAATACTGTTCATATAGTTTGAAAATATCTGTATGATAGACATCTTGATCTCCGACTAGGTATTTCTGTCATAAGAAGCCACACAGGAATCGACGATGATCTTGGCCATTGCATCCGACCACTCTGATTGCGAAAGGCTGTCTCCGTATTCAGCCTGTCTTTCGAGGTGGTGAAGAACACCCTCTACGAAGTTGTCATACCTATCATCAAGTGAGTAGGGGGAAGCACTCAGTATCCATTCTACAACACACCAAGTTAGCGTAAACCCGAAAGGATCGCTTAGTACTCACTACTATCAATAACCCATATCCAGATTTGCTTAACTCTCAACAATGTAAGAAGACTTCCATCCTGGATCACCCCCATTTCTTGAAGGAACTTAGTAACGACTTGGTCCTCATTACGAATGATTCGATCTCTGTTGGCCTTGCTGTAGTCGTAAATTTTGTACGTATCATTAGGAAAGTTGTAGTACCATTCATCAAGGTTGGTGGTTCATGAATGACCGAGCCACAGTAGGCAGTTGCCAGCGAGTGGCAGTTTTTAGAACCAGGTGACGTAGTCTCTGTTTTGATGCTTTCTCTGCAATGAGTCGAGAAGCAGAGATAAGGCATCTGAAATCAATGAGTGGACAGGCCGGCAGGAGACTGCAGTGAAGACTTGCGTATACGGCTGAGGCTGGGATAACTGCTGATAAGCCCATCTCCAGTCCCAGGCGCTCCGCCAGCCCCCGTGGATTGTTGGTCGCAGTTTCTGGTTCATAACGAAGTGAGCTTTCTGCCTGAGCAGTTTGTCTCAAACCGTCCACATCTCTGATTACTGCACGTGGTTTCATCATTCTCGACAACGTTTCGCCGTCAGGAACTTGAGTCCAGCTGTCTCCGAAAAATGAGTTCAGTGCAAAGTATTGGTTTTTATCGTACCCGTTCTGCAACATGATCTTTTTAAGGAGATCCTATTTCATTCATGAGTAACTCGCTTACCAACTGATCTATGACTCTTGTTGGGATTACCTTCATCCATATCATCTGCGACGCAGTCAGCCATGATCACAAGTTCAGCCGAAGTCGGTGCTCACGTTTGTCGCTGGCAGGTGAACCCAAACAAATTTTGGTCCCTCGTCGATATTAATGAAATGAGCTTTTGGCAGGAGACCCTTCTTTTTCATCGCGTTCAAGTCCCGCATAGCGCTGTCCATGAGACCGGTTGGACCGTCTCCGTAAACGATCTCGTTGACTGATCGGCGTCTTCGGATCACTCCTGACTGTCCCCTTCCACTGTAGAGGGGAACTACATTGGCTTCATAGGCGTTTAGTATGCCTTGGAGACGTTTATAAGGCATTATTCCTCCGTACTGGCTGTACTCATTCTCATGAAGTTGCGTAAAGGGTGGGTCTTGAAGAATATCACAGACTAGGCGTAAGCTGTCGAAACTAGGCTCATCGTAGTCATCCATAGCGATATCCTCTTGATCGAATTCCCAGCATATGTATCGTGGTTGCGTAATCTTCTGCTGTAGACCTTTGTCGCGAAGCAATGCCGCATTCGGATCTGCTTTGAAGTTTTTCAAAGACCTTTTTGGTGAGAGTTGATGTGACCGCCGAGACATCATTCTCTTGAGGGAGCAAAAAACTCTTTGACACCTGTCGGTAAGTATTGTGTTCCGATTAGATGCCGCAAGAAGTAGCCAAATGACAGAGTAGATGTGTGAGGAAAGGCTTGGTTGTTTCAAGTCCTCGATGATATCGAGGACACAGTTCAAGGCTAAAGACAAGGTTTCCTGAACCTGATTGCTCCGGGGTGACTGTTGGATGAGTCTCGAGAGAAGCGAGGCGAACTCTTGCCTCTTTAAGATATCCTCCAGACATAATCCTTTAGAAGTCTGTGAGGTCTGGTGCACATGAACAGAGGCTTTGATGCTGCATACATGACTTAGAAGTCCATGAAACCTGATCAGGTCGTCCTGTGCCATGATAAGGTCTATCGGTGTCTTGTAACTGGCGTTCTCAAGGTATGGATTCGCACCAGTATCCATCAATAGACGGATAACATCACCTTGCAGGCTGTAATTGGTGGTTGGAGAAACCTCATCATCAGAATCGGCTGACTCACAATCCTCTCCCTGGCTTTCGTACTCACTGTACCAGACACGCGCGTTACTGGCAAGGTGTAATGCGGTGTTACCGTCTTTACCTTTGGAGTTGACTGAAGCGCCCGACTCAATTAAGAACCTTGCGACAGCTAGGTTTCCCTGCTTACTAGCGATGTCTAAGGGTGTGAGACCCTCCTTGTCTTAACAGTCGATGACGAAGCTCTTTGCCAGCAACATGCTGGCGGCAGTTGCTCCAGAGAAACGAGCGACATAGTGCAGCGGAGTCCAATCGTCGTTGTCACCAGCCTCTGCGCCGGCTCCATGGGCCAGCAGCTTCGAGATAGTCTCCGTATTGTTGAAGATCACCGCCAAGTGAAGTGCCGTGCACCCCATTTGGTCTCTTTCGTTTGCATCCGCCCCTTCTTCGAGGAGCTGCGTTACTAGGTTTCCATAGCCCCTTGCAGAAGTATGATGCAATGCATTCCAAGATTCATAATCCTGGACGTCAAGCTTCGCTCCAGCTTTGATAAGGAGTGACACAACGTCCTCGTGATTAGCGACGACCGCGACAATCAGAGGCGACCAGCCATCGCAATCAACCTGATTGATAGTGGACTTTCCACTTTCTAGAAAGCAATGGGCTGTTGCTTTATGACCAAAACAACAGGCCAAAAATAGTGGCGTTCTGTGGCTACAGTCTTCTGCTGCTGCATTCGCGTTCCTCGCAAGTAGAACTTCGACCACCTCAGTATGGCCTGACCGAGAGGCCAAATGTAGGGCTGTATTTCCCCACCGGTCAGCCCTATCGATACTTGCTCCCACGCTCAGTAGCAGACATACAATGGCTCTGTAGCCTTTGAGAGCTGCGGCGTGTAGAGGTTGCCGTTCCATTCTGTCCTCGGCCCTGACGTTCGCCCCATACTGCAGAAGCTCTTGGGTAACCTCAACAAGTCCGATTTCAACGGCAACATGGAGAGCCGTCCTATCAGAAATACTCTTTGAATTTAGATTCGAATCGTCCTTCCGAAGATAGGTGTGTAGTTTGTGTAGCGCAACGTCTCTTGCAATCTGGGATTGTACTCTCATCTCTTCAACGATGTCGTAAAAAAGCAACTTATCGCGCCGGATTCTGTCTACGCTTGTGTTTTCGTCGGCGCGTTCGATACCCATATTGGAGGCGACATATTCCGCATAGGTAAATGGACCAGCCGTCCTTTCCTCACCAGGCTCTGTATCTTGTCGTACCGGGATAGGTATTTCTTCCGACATGTCTGAGGGCGTAAGGAGGAATAAAGGGAATTAGATCAGATGAGAAGCACTGGAAGAGGTATTGATCGAGTCTTGAAGTGTAGCAGTCGGGGCAATTCCTGTATTTCAGGTCTCTGAGCCCCCCCGGAAAGGAAAGCCATTTCTCATAAGGCTTGCCGCTGATGCTTCTATCTCTATTGGGAAGACCTTTGCTGCAATTGGACGGCTTTCTGTATATCCCTCAACCATGCAGGAGCTGAGTAGAAATCTGACCTCTGGCAAGAATCTCACGAGGTGATTGGTGGCCTGATTGTGGTAGTCAATAAATCGGGAAAACTGGTGTGGGATCTTTGAAAACCCTTGCACTTCCGACACACCATGTCAATTGGAGTGCAGTCTCTATTGCTGACAGTCAGTGGTACTTTACCTCGAATGGAGTTATTGTTGCAGGACTCCAACACCTGAACACCACTTTCATAGACTATTAGATCACTGCTGCAGGGAGGCACTGGAAAGACTTGTTGCAAGCTGATTCGTTGGTGTATGAGGTGCATGACAGCCAAGGCGGAAGTTTTGAGGCCATACAACGCCACCAACAGCTTTTCCATCGCTGTTCATGAGCGAAGTGAGTGCGTGTTGCATTTAAAATGCAATGATTTCCCGCTTCCCCAGGTTCCATTCTTCATCCAGCACCATCTGATCACCCTTTTGACTACTATATCATGGCTGATGACTCAAATGTCCAGCAGTTCTGGGAGCAACCTGACCACACTAACCAAGACACATCTTGGACGGAATCATCCACTCAAAATGGTCTACAAGTCCTTCCTGAGAGCTCTATGAGTAAGAAGGATAAGAAAAAGAGGAAGAAGAAGGAAAAGCTCATTGCTCTCGAGGCAATTACACGGCTGGGGGAAATTGCCCAGCCTAGCCTCGAGAACGATCAAAACATCCCCACGGAGGAAGCTCTTGTGGAGGCACCATCCCACATGCCCAAGGAACCTGATTCCCCAGTCTACATTCAGGAGCAGAACATTGAAAAGCTTCAAACGCCGAGTGAGGACGGCGTTGAAAAGATGTTCAATTCTAGTCAGGCCAATGATGCCCCAAGTCCCATCTACCTCACTTTCAATGCTCAGCACAGATTCATGGTCTTCCTTCAACAGAAGCTGGAAGAAATGTGCTTTGCGTTCTGTCAACAACGCATGCCCCAAACCCTCCTAGACCGTGGTTGGGACTGTCCTGAGAGTGCAGAACTCCAGAACTGGGTGACGATCTTGAAGACAGAGCTTCCACCAACTGTTCGTTTCAAAGCACGCATATCTCTTCTGAGCTCTATGTCCAAGATTCGTGACTGTGCTGTCAATCGCATCCACATTGACCATATACAACTGGAGAGCCTGCTGTCAGATGCCCTGAAGCTAGCCAAGCTTCTAGAGCAAGATCATTATGTGAAAACGATTCAGAGACTTCAGGAGGATGCAGAAAATACCTTTCGCTATCTGGAAGAAGAGACAAAGCAGATCCAGAAAAGCTTCAACTTCAAACTGGACCAGATAGCGGCTGCTCGCGCCAAACTCGATGATTTCGAAAAGGCTACAAAGACAGCGTTGGATAAGAGTCTACTCACTCGTCAGAACAAAGCTCGAGCAATGATCTTACATTCTATTCAGAACATTGAGGCGCTTGAGCAGAGGCTTGACCCCGAGGACCGCTCAGTCACGATGTCGAGCTTGGACCTGGTGAACGATTTGGAGAACAGTCTTATGCTTGATGAAGACGGTGGAAGGCTATTCTAGGGACATACATCGCGCTACACCTAGCCTACCTAGCAGCTGAAGTAGTAGAGGCGAGTCAATCTAAGGCCAGCATTCTCTCTTCATTCATAAGCGAAGTGAGCTTGGGTTGCATTTAAGATGCAGCCAAGATGATGGTTACCACTACCCTCTGCAGGCCAATCCTGAATCTGATGATGGAATAGCTGTGGGTTACTAGTATCCATGAGCGAGATCGATATTCTCTTCCTTCAAATGCATTGCCTTTTGTTGTCATCTCTCCCCTCCTGCGCGCTGTTCCGCTTGCGTTTGTCTGAAGAACCGGGGTCTTCCACTCCGACAATGGCCTGCGTAAGCTCCCGTAAATAGTCCAATTGCTTTAATAGGCCGGCCTTACAGGCAGTCTTTTGTTGCGCAAGTTCTTGCTCAAGTTGGCCCATTCTGTTACCAAACTCCTCCACGGCCTTGTTGTGGATTTCGCGTAAGTCGTGAAGGTCGTTTGCGATCTTTACCAGCTCCATATTGGTTTTCTCGTGTTCTCGCTTTGTGATTTGTTGCTCCTCGCGCAAAGCTGCAAGATCCTTGTCAAACGACTTTCTCTGTGCTTCCAGCTCGTTTTGGACAGCCTGTACCACGCGACGTTGCAAAGAGGAATCATCGACTTCTTCTTCCTTCTCAAGTGTCTTGGTTATGTTCGGAGAGCATTGACCAGCATTCTCCGATGTCCTGGTGTGTTGTCCACGACCCGGTTTTTCTGCCTCCATTCGAAAATCATTCCCTTTCTTGGCCGGTGCCTTCCGTTTGATCGGAACTTGGTTGAGCGATGAATCAACTTTCTCTGTTTCTTGCATTTCCTCTCCATTAGGGGTCTTTTTCGCAGATGTCGCAGGGTTAATGATAGCTGATTCTTCGGTATTCTGTTTTGGTCAGACTCCGCCTATTGATACCATATGGTATAAGTACTTACAAGCTTCCGTTGCTCTTTCTGCTTCGTGCTTCCGGAATTGTATCTGTCCGGGTAATGTGCGCAAGACTCAATGAACTTTGCCTGCTCTGTTTGCCAATGCATTCCCGCGGGGTAGAACACCGCATAGGCTGGGAACTGTACACCCCAATGACGAGATATCTAACCTCGAAACGGCTCCAGTTTGCAGTTTCCAGGTCCGTAGACACAGGACAAAAAAAAACCAATCAGGGTAGCTGATGCTCACCGTTCTAGGGGTCCTCTTCAATAGTCGTTGGTAGACATGACAATTGCCAATATCACCCGCCATGATGGCAGTCAGATCCATCAGGTATATCAGAGTTGCGTCATTAACATGCCTAGCGATATTGGGAGCCATGTTCTTCTGGACGGCGGTGAAGCCATTCTGAAGGCGGTCGAGAACATGGCTCATGTTGTCAGCTTGCCATTTGGGCTCTTGACGCAGTTTCGTCAACGACGCTGTGAACTGTAGGGCCGCAATATCAGCCATGATCTATCGCAATGAGTTAGTTAGACACAATGAAGGGAAAGAATTTTGCCGATTTACGTACAGGGGCTCTTGTAGTCACGATTGATGAAGAGAATGAAAGACCTCTCCAAAGAAGCCTTGCGCAAACACCAAGTCAAATGATGAAGCGCTGCAGTTCTGCCATTCGGTGGCCGAAGGAGAGAAAGAGGTTTCGGCGTATGGCTAGACGCAGAATCGAGCCGCGAGCAGAAAGGGAGCCTCGAGATGCTCAAGAGGAACGTTGGAATGTGAGGCGGAGGGGAAAGGTTGTTTGTTGGGCCTGAGAGCGAGCAATGATGGGTGAGGGAAGTGTGTTGGGATTTAGGGCTTGTCAATTCAAGCGGAAGGCGCTGCTGCCTAATAATTGTAGCTGGGGAAAGAACAATAGATTGATCAATATGCGGGCAGTGCAGGTGGGTGCCAGAACAATGATCCTCTAACGCTTAGGCTATGGAAACAAAATAACCTAATCTCTGGTCTAAATTTGCATAAGGTGACTAATTTATTTCCTTCCTTATGCTCTGGCCAACTCTTTTAACCCTGAGGGCGGGGTGTGTACAATGAGTTCTTTCTCCGAACGTTTCCTGCGAACAAACTGGTTTCATTCACTGGGTAGATGACTCTGGCCTTCTGATCAATGTCCTCTGACAGGTTGGAAACAATAATTAGTTGAAAGGTATGCACGCAGTTTGCATAAAAGGTTGCCCCTATGCTGACGCCTAGAGCTTGGAATGGCCAGCAGGTTGTATATCAACAAGCTCCTTCGAGTTACCCAGCCTCCAACTTACAGCACCACCCCAATCGCCCTGCTTCTCATCCGTCTTTGGGTTCTTCCACCTCCATCTCGCCACAGGCTGCTCTCCGTTATCCGATTCGAGAAGATCCTTGACCCATTCTCCAAAGATTGGGAAAAACTTGAACCCATGGCCGCTATCGCCCGATAGGAAGAGCACTGAGGACGATGTGTCCGGCACATAGTCGATAATAAAGTCCGATCCTATAGTATCGGCGAACCAACAAAGGGTCTTCTTAACAAATGGTCGGTCGGCGAATTGTGGAAGAGTCTGTCGAACGAGCTCACGAAGCTGCTTATCATCATCTTCAGGAAGGAAAGCGCTTTGTTTGAGATCTGTAGGCGCATTAGATACTCCCGTTTTGGGGTCGGTGTTGATGAAGCCACCGCCCATAGGACAGAGCTTCAAAAGGTTGGTCTTGGGATCAGGCTCGAAGAAGAAACCTAGGTCACGAGCATAGGTTACTGGGATACCGCGTAGCGCAGCCGTCTCATCGTCAGTCAGATGAAGATGGGCGACAGACCAAGATTTCGCCACGAGTTGCTTTCCGATCTCGGGTACAAGCTTAGCACCCGCTGCACCGACTGATATGATGACGAACTTCGAAGCGTAGAACAGGCCGCCTGTGGTTTTGACGCCCTTCGCCTTCCGTCCGGAAGAGGTCTCATAGACGATCTCAGATACAGCTCCAGCAGTACCGAGGATATATTTCACCCCTTGGGCCTTGGTTGCCTGGTAGATAGAGCGTAATGCCGAGCCAGAATTCGCGTATCCATCGAATCTGTTAAAGTAGCCAGTCCATCCAGTAAACGAGCTTTCGTTGTACTGCCATGCTGCCTCTGTAATATCTTTTTGTGAGGTGAGAGGGCTCAAGTGCGGACTGAGACGAGGATCTCGCTCAGCAGCGGCACGGAAGCGGTGGAGGGTGTCATGAGCCTCTTTCGGTGCGTTTCCAGAAACACAGTGGATGAAACCCACTTGATGAAAATGGGGAGCAAAGAAGGGCGTTTGCCAGGCCTTGATCGCTTTCTGGAAGGGATGCATTAGTCCAAATCAAAGATGCCGCTGAAATTATCGACGTTCGTACCACTTACGACAGTAAGATCTTGGTATAAAGGGTCTTCATATTCAGCTCTGACAATTTTGTTCAGGTCATTAGCAGCAGACCATCGAGAAGGGATCTCATCGTCCTTGTCAAGCACAGTGATGTCTCTGTAACCCGCCTTGAGCAGATGGACGACAGTCGAAAGACCGAATGCGCCACCTCCGACGATGAGGATAGGTTCAGATTTGGGGACACTCATGGCGTGTATGGGATGGGTTTTCAGCTATAGTAAACATAGATGGTGTGGGTAGGTGTAGTTGGCATTGACGCCTGTATCTATATACCATACCTCACGAAACAGTCGGTCTCGCGGTGGTTCGATTATTGGCTTGATTTGTCCAGACATCCCCAGAAAAGGTAAAAATAGACCGAGTCATGTGAGGGTGACGACGCCATTCGCAAGCCCAGGCCGAGACAATGTGATATCGGGAGCTTTTCCGACACTGAGATCGGCTTCCAAAAACCCCATGATTAGTGGTAGTGGTGATTTAGTGGAGCAGCCGATGGGATCCAGGGTTAGCATAGCCGCCAAAATGGCGTCTGTTATCACTCGTATCATTCATCTCCCGTCAGGGTGTCAGAAGAATTGGCCGCCGATAGCATAAGAGACGAAATAATTTAGTCACTTTATGCTTACCTTGGGCTGATAATTAGGCTACTTTATTTTTGTAGCCTAAATTTTGGAGGATAATTCTTCTGACACCCACCTGTCCACCTGTAACATCTGAAGCACAAGCATGAGCACCAAAGCCTTACTCTCCTTGAAGCAAGATAAGAGACTTGTCGTAAATAATAAGGTAGGGCGCTATGTTAAGCCAGAAATGCGATTCATGTACTGAGAGTGACCGAAGAGCTGATGTAGAAAAGGAAAGGGCTATGTTTCGTGTAGCATAAATGAGGCATGCTATTTCGTTGCGGTGGTGGTATTCAGCCTTGAGTGATGTAAAGCAAAGCCAAATGCTTGGATAAAGAAAGAAATAAAAAATAAAACACAAAAAAGAAACCAGGCGTGGGCAGTCGGATGGGTAGAGAGGGGACCGGTGGGAAAGGATGGGACGGGGGATGGGGGAG
>JABFEW010000482.1:0-48015 GCA_013618405.1 Fusarium hainanense | reverse complement strand
TTGTAACTTACAGTAGAGCCAATGTGAGATCACCGTGGATTCTCGCCTTGAGTTCGATTTCGATTTCGAGGTTGAGTTCGAGGTGCAGACTGAGAGCATCGCTCTTACCGCCGCCACCGCTCTCCTGCTGCTGTTGCTGCTGCATCTGTTGCTGTTGTTGTTGCTGTTGCATCTGCTGCTGTTGACGCTGCTGCTGCTGCATCTGCTTGTTCTTCTCGTCGCTTCTGGACAACTGTTTTCGACCCTCATCGTCAGATTCTTCGTCGAGCCAGGCAGGGCGCCGACGTCTTACATCACCGGCCTTTGTGTTTCCTCGTCTGCCGCCTCGCTCCTGCTGCTGAGGTGGAGTAGCAGGTTCGTTCTCATCCTCGGACTCGGACTCTGACTCGTCTTCAGAGTCTTCCTCCTCAGAGTCTTCCTCGGAGTCATCCTCGGAGTCGAAGTCGTCGTCGTCGTCATCTTCAGACTCGCTCTCGCTCTCCTCCTGCTTGACGGGCTGCTTCTTCTTCTGCTGCTGCTGGGGCTTAGCCTCTTCGGTCTTGTTGTCGGCCTCAGCCTTTGCCTGCTCTGGCTTGGAGTCGGTGGCGTCTTCTTCCTTCTTCACATCCTCCGGCTTCTTGTCCTCGGCCTTGGCTTGCTCAGGCTTAGACTCCTCTGACTCGGCCTCCTCAGGCTTCGAATCTTCGGGCTTTGCATCCTCAGGCTTAGATTCTTGAGACTGGTCCTGCTCGGGCTTTGACTCTTCAGACTTTGACTCTTGGTCTTGCTCGGGCTTCTGCTCCTTGTCCTCGGGTGTCTCTGCCTTTGCATTCTCCTCAGTGTCGGGCTTGGATTCATCCTTGTTGGATTCGTCCTTGGACTCAGACTCGTCTTGGCCTTGCTGCTGCTGGCCTTCCTGATTCTGGTCCTGTCCTTGTTGCTGGTCGTTGTTGTCGTCGCCCTGCTGACCGAAGGGGTTGTTGTCGTTGTCGTTGTTGTCGTTGTTCTCGTTACCCTGCCCAAACTGGTTCTGGGTAGAGTCCTTCTGCTGCTCGTCCTAGAGGACATTTAATTCCCGATCAGATACTTACTTGCAATACTAAAACTTACCTGTTGAGTTGACATGATGACTGATGTTTTACTTTGTTGCGCTTAGGTGGATAGTGTCGTGAGTGGTTTGGTTTGGTTTGGTTTCAAAAAAGACAATGGCTTATAATGCTATACTTGCTGACAATTAATGAAAATAGTTTCTTTACTAAAACTAAAACTAAAGAATTCTGCGCATGAGATAGTTTTGAGATTTAAGATGTTGCAGCACAGCAAAAACCTGTTGACGAGGCTTGACTGACGCAATAAGTGTCATCCCATCCGACCTCAACCCCCATGTCGAACCGGTTTCTACTTGTACTGTAACTACAGGCTGGCCAGGCACTGGGGGAGGGGAGACACGGCAAGTCGTAACCGCCTGGAAAAGAAGTCAAGTATCAAGTCAAGGTGACGTAAAAAATGGCATCCAATGCAGACCCTGGCCTTATGACGTTGTCACTCCCTCAGACTGAAATGGTGGTTGCAGGGATTATTATATTATCGTGTGGCTGGTGTAAGAAGAAACTGGGTCCTGATTCTACAAAGTGGACTCTCAACTTATGCAGCGACCTTCTGCTGTCAAACAAACCCTCACATAATTTACAGCGCCAAAAAACAAGAACAAGAGCAACCATGGTTATCGGTTTACTCGCCATCGCGGCTATCCCGACCGTTACAGGCGTGGGTAACGCAGTGAGCGCCCAGAAGAGACAGAATGAGAGCATGAGCAAAGAACAAGAAAAGTTTCACTTGACGTATATGCTACGACAGAATGGAAAAATAGAAGAGGTCGGACAAGGAGTTTTGGTTGACAAGAAGGTGAGTTCCTATTCTCTTCGCGACAGTCACTTCAAAACTGATCACCCTCAAGATGTATCTCAACCTCTCAGACGCTCCAGTTCAAGGCTACAGATTCCTAGGATGGTTTTTCAAGTACCCAAGTGAAGAAGGACACCTGGGGCTGGTGAGCATGGTGTCTGACGACCCTCCAGCACTCAACTGGATCTTCGTGGACAAGGACACGCACATGGTGACCTTTGGTGGGAAGAAGGACACCATCGGCCACGTCATAGGACCCTGGGGCTGGACAGCAGATGAGAAATTCCTGACACTACAGGGCGACCATGATTCGTTTGTGGCGGTGCGAGACGACGAAGGAAAATGGTCTGTCTACTGGGACCCGGAGGGTGATATAGAGGATGAGATTGATGATGATGAGAGGTGTCAGCCAGTTAGGCTTCGAAGAAGACCGCAACTTGGCATGGAAAGCAGCTATGTTAAGAAGTGATTTACATTAAAGTGTCGGTAATAATAAGAGAATAATGACCCAACTAATAAGAGAAGAGGTTGGGGCACAAGTCCGGGGCTGTCAAAATGCACTGTAGGTCTGGAGTTGGAGGGCAGTTGGAGGGCTGCAACAAGTAAGGTCATGGGCAGGACATGGCTAGAGTGGGTAGGTCTGGGCAAGGGTATCTGACTGGATTCGCATCTCGATCATGACCTCATGGGGGTCCAAATCCTGTTATGAGGTTTCGAGTGCAGAAGGGTAGTCCAAACTTATATCACCTTGGCTACTCTAATCCAATTTCTAGACTCAATTTCTTAGTGACATACAACCCACCACTTGTACTCAAACAGCTAATACATTTCAACTTATTGAATTTTCTTATTCTTTACCAGCCAGCGAATACTATACTACTACTCATTCATCATGTCTTCTATGGAAAAGGATCGCGTCGAGTCTGACGACCAGACCATGTCCAGCGAGGAAGCTCCCCGACGAGAGAAGCGCAGCAAGAAGAAGAGCAGCAAGTCTTCCCGTCGTCAAGGCGGCCAGCAGCAGCAGCAAGGCGGAGGTGGTTCAGGACCTCTGGACCAGCTCCCTCTCGCCGGTGACCTTGGTAACTCAGTCGGCGGCGTCACAGACGGAGTGACCAACACTCTGGGCGGCGTCACGGGTGGCCTTGGAGGTCTCACCGGTCAGTCTGGCGGCGGCGGCGGTGGTGATGCCGGCAAGGACACTCTCCGACTCCGTCTAGATCTCAACCTCGACATTGAGATTCAGCTCAAGGCTCGTATTCACGGTGACCTAGAACTCTCTCTACTGTACGTATTTCCTCCTCTCATTCTCCTTTATTTCCCCTCCAATCTGTGGCCGTTGTATCTTACTTGGCTTGCAAATCTCCAGAACGGGATAACCGCCGAGATATAACTTTTGTATATCTTGTTGAGAAGATGCAGAGGCTAATAATTGCTTTGCGCTGTGCAGAAACTAAGAAGCTATGTTATGTACATGTCGTACTACTACTGGCTTGCTTATCGTTTATATCTTGTTCATGTTCATGTCATGATGGTACCCATGTAATTGTTATGTTACCTATTGTTACTGCTGCGACAGTAGTGGTAGCTTGATCAACAAACGGCGGCGCAACATGGTGTTTTATAAATAATGATGGTTTTTCTTTTATGTTTTGGGAGAAGGATAAATATACAACTGCTACTATACTATGCGATACGATACTACTACAATCACATATCATTATTCTCGACAATATAAAGTCCACTCCTTGCAGAGTTTCTATGATTCAAAAGTGACGAAAGTATCATGTCATGACAAGCAAACGACATGACATTAGATCCATGGCATTCCAGGATCTGATCATGGATGGTGGTTCTAATTCCCGAAACTCTACTGTAGACTATACCTCGGGCACGTCAGATTGCAGTAAAGACAAGCCACAAAACGAGAATGGAGAATGCCACGCAAGCCACCGTCAGTTGTTGTTAGCTTCCACCCATTTCAAGTTTAGTGGCCAGCTTCAAAAAGCCGTTGTTACCAGCACCAGGAACCAAGCTTTCATGGAACTTAGCTTTACACCATTAGTTTAGGTCTAGACGGAGGGTTCCGTTGGAAGAAAAAAGCTTGGTCAAGGAGATAAAAAAAAGAGGATGAGAAACAGGGACTCTGTTCTTCCCACCAATTAGAATGTCTATCCAAACAATTGCCAGGGTTCAATGCCTTGTCTCATCTTGTTTACAATCCCTGCTAGTCTCTCTATTCACCCCGAAGTTCCCGCGATCGCGATGAGCGCTGACGATCAGAGATTGTCCTCTTTTTAGTTGCTGTAGAGTAGTATTTCAATTATGCGGCTCTCTGTCTCTGTAACACTTTAGCCATAAGTGTTGCGCGTTCATACAGTGGGAAGAGGCTCTAGACTCTAGAGGTCAGGGTGTAAAATAAGGGGACTCCTTTCCCCTCTCTTTTCTCATCTGGGTCGGGTCCTGTCAGTCGACACTAGGCTTTTCCCTAGACCCAAGACAGAAGCTAACGTTAGGCTCTGAGAACAAGCTAAACGAGGGTCGGGTTTTCCAAGTTTATGTATCTTATCTGTCGTCATGTCCCCGCACAATCCCATCCCATCCCATAGCTCGAGCCACACTCACAGCAGAGCAGCCCAGCACACAGCGCAGCTCCTCACAGTGGTGGCAGTGACTCTTACTCTCTCTAACTATCTCCATTCCCTCTAGAACTAGACCCGACCCCCCAGAGGAGAAGGTCCAGGTTCAGTCCCTGCCAGGATCAGCGACAGCCGCAGGAGTCGCCACAACAGAACCACCCACGCCTACAGTCACAGAAGCAGAGAGGAGAAAAGCACCAGCCTCACTATCAAAATGTCAAACCGCTCATCCTCTACCCCTGGTGGCGATCCTTACCACAGCACCTACGAGGTCAACGTCCCAGTCCGCAACGGACGAACCTCATCACCAAAAGTTGAGAACCCAGAGATCCGCATCCCCAGGATAAAGCCAGTCTCGGATACCAGCAGTGGTGCCAGCACAGACCAGCAGAACCAGCAGCAGCAACAAGGAGGGGACTCTTCAGCTCACTCAACAATGCCTCAGCCACAAAACCAGGAACTCCAGAAACTAGCTGCTGGTCTTGAAGGCAAATACGTCGACGAGTTCGGCAACATCCTCGACTGGGATGGTACCGTCCTCGGTCGAGTACAGGGCGACCTACCTTCCATGGTAGGGCGACCAGTCACGGCAGACGGTCAAGTTCTCGACGAGGACGGTGAAGTGGCTGGTCAAGTATGCGACAACTACATTGAACCAGAGCCTCCAAAACTCAAGCCCCTGGCAGCAGGAGGACTCAAAGTCGATGATGAAGGCAATATCTATGATGACCAGGGAAACAAGATTGGCAAGCTCGACCAGCCGATACAAGACGGAGCTGACAAAGTTTCCGAGAACAACAGCAGCATCAGCCCGAGACCTAGCGATCAAAAGCAGGGACAAGGTCAAGGTCAAAGTCAACAGGGCCAGGGTGGTGGAAATGCCGGCACCGCCAATGATGGTGCTCCTAAGCCGCCGAGGCCTGACGAGCTGTTCCTGGATGTCAAGTCGACGTACGATGGGATTCAGCTCACTATCAAGATTCCTACCGTATTCAACAGCACCATGATGCGAGAGACCAAGAGCAGCGGCAGCCAGACAACTGAGACAGCAGCTGGATCAAGTAGTGATAATCGATAAGTAATCTTTTTTGGCGCGTTTCACAATTGTCCGACCCATACCCATGTAAGTGACTATGTAAGTCAGTAAGCCAAGACCCAGTCCAACCAGCCCAATGCAAGTGCAGCCAGGCAAATCATATGAATCATATGCATCTATTCGTATGAGTGAAAGTGGCTCTCTCTCTCTCTCTCTCTCTTGTTCTTGTTACTCCTCACTCCTCTCATCATCCTTTCTTTCATTGTTCCGTTTCTAAACGCCCCTCCACCCCCATACCCTACCTGGCCTCGGAATAAGTAAACCTCATGGGGTAACCCCTCCCCGTTGATTTACATTCACGCTAGATTAGTTCATCGTTCGCTCACTCTCACCTTCTGATCGTGTACCTATTCCCACCTGCCCTTCTTGCAGCTAGGACTTACGCCACACATACAGTAGCTTGCACTTGTACCTTGTTCCGACCTACATGCCTTTTACACGTGAAGTCCACGCAACCATCTACATCTCCCATCTGCCAAAGCTGCACCAGTCCAGTTTTCCCATCTCGATCCAAACCCTGAATGTGCAAGATCGTCTACAACTCTGCATCAAGTGTGGCATCCTCCACCCCGCAAGCCTGTTTTGCTTCACAACCCGTTCCTCATTATCGTCGGGATGAGTCTGGACCAGGGAAGAGGGATTCAGGCAAGCAGCCTCATCCTTGTGGCTTGCACAGCTTGAGAGCTTCCCTTGTTCCTTCTTGCGCGCCTAATCCATGCTGTGAGGAGCTCCTTATAACGTCATATAACAGCTCTCGCCACACCATCCCGCACCTCCAATCTCCATCATGACGTGTGGCTGTTGCAGCTTCTGTTCGACAACAGGTGCGGCGCAGGTAATCATAGGAGGATAGACTGATACAGGTGGTGTTCACACTGACGTTGTGATTCCTAATTGACGTGATTGAAAGAAGCTGGAGTGGTTGCTGTAAAACTTGTTTTGCATGAGCTGTGTGTCGGTATAAGTAGTTGAAGCTGCGTGGTGGTTGCAGCTCTCGGTATCAATCAATTCATCTCATAATTTGGCCAACTTACAACAAAAGCTAATAATCAACAACACTATACCTATTCCCAACTAACACAAGGATACCCCTCAAATCCATCTCTTATCTGAAAGATACCCTTTTGTTTTTATCTCGAAGGAGTTGAAGAAGAAGACAACCAATTCCTTTACACACCACCATTATCATCATGTCTGAGACTAAGGATCCCTCTTCCCAAGTTCAAGACACAACAAAAGATACTGCTTCTAACGAGCAGCAATCCGGTGCGTTTGGCAGTCCCCAGCGAAGTTTATCGCTTATCGTCCCCATTGCAGTCAACTATGACCAGTCAGTCCCTCGGAGTGGTGTTGTGAATGATGCCGGTGATATCCTGGACGACGCTGGCAAAACTGTTGGCAAGGTCGCCGACACCGATAACCTCAAGAACCTCGTAGGCAACACCGTTAACACCGCTGGTGAGGTTGTCGACTCCTCAGGCGATGTCCTCGGCAAGACTCTGCCCATAGGACAAGGAAAGCCGGAGGAGGACGAGGATTCTCACGACGAGGAGAAGAGCGAATACACAACCCAATCCAAGGACAAGAAGTCTGGCGGTTTGGGAGACGCAGTCGGCAGCGTTACTGGCGCTGTTGGCAACACCGTTGGAGGAGTCACAGGAGCTGTTGGCGACACAGCTAAGGGCGCTACCGACACTGTCGGCAACACTGTTGGCGGTCCAGCCAAGGACGCCACAGATGCTGTTGGCGATACTGCCAAGGGCGCTACCGACACCGTTGGCGACACAACCAAGGGTGCTACCGATGCTGCTGGCGGCCTTACTTCAGACGCTACATCACAAGCAACCGACACCAAGACACCCGCAGAAACCCCCAAGGCACCTGAGGTCAAGGACGAGGAGTCTGATGTCAAGTCCGAGGTCACAGACCAGAAGGACAACATCAACCTTGAGGACCGCGAAGCACCTGCCGAGACTGACGACAAGCTCAATGAGCTCGCTCCCGAGTCCGAAGAGGCTAAGGAGGCGACCAAGGATGCTTCTGAGGAGGCCAAGGACATTCCCGAAGAAGCCAAGGAGGATGTCAAGTCCAAGGTCGACGAGCAAGACGCTCCTAAGCCTGAAGACGTTGAGGACAAGCTCCAGGAGAAGACTGAGGGTGCTAAGGACGAGGCTCAGTCTGAGGTTCCTGAGGGTGACGTTGCTAAGACTGAGGCTCCTGTCGATGAGGCCGACAAGTCTAAGGCCCCTGGCGATGACCTGAAGTCTGTTGCCCCTGGTGAGGAGGCTGCTGGCACCGATGAGGTCCAGGACAAGGCCGCCCAGGGCGAGGAAGCTGCTCAGGACAAGCTCGCTGAAGGCGAGCAGGCTGCTGAGGATCTCCCCGAAGACGTTAAGAGCAAGGCTGCTGAGGGTGAGAAGGCCGCTGAGGATCTCCCTGAGGATGGCCAGAGCAAGGCTGCTGAGGGCGAAGAAGCCGCTGAAGGCAAGGTTGCCGAAGGCGAGGAAGTCGCTAGCGACGTCGCCGATGAGGCCAAGGACAAGGCCGCGGAGGGTGAGGAAGCTGCCAAGGAGCCTCTCGACTTCTCCCTCCTCAAGGGCACCACCGTCGACAAGGAGGGCAACCTTGTCAACTCCAAGGGTGACAAGATTGGCAAGGTTGTTGAAGGTGAGCTCAAGCAACTCATCGGCCTCAGCTGCGACGATCAAGGTCAGATCTGGGACAAGACTGGCAAGCAGCTTGGCAAGGCCGAGCCCATCCCTGAGTGGGACCGCGAGCAGAAGGACTTCTCTATTCTCAAGGGCACTACTGTCGATAAGGAGGGTAACCTTGTGAATGACAAGGGCCACCTCATCGGACGTGTCATTGAGGGTGAGATCAAGCAGCTCATCGGTCTCTCTGCCGACGACCAAGGCACCATCTGGGACCGTACCGGCAAGCAAGTCGGTAAGGCCGAGCCTCTCCCTGAATGGGAGCGTGGCGAGCACAAGGACTACAGCATCCTGAAGGGTATGACTGTTGACAAGAACGGTATGCTTGTCAACGAGAAGGGTCACCTCTTCGGTAAGGTTGTCGAGGGTGAGATCAAGCAACTTATTGGTCTCTCTTCCGACGACCAGGGAACCATCTGGGATCGCACTGGTAAGGCCGCTGGTAAGGCTGAACCCCTTCCCGAGTGGGAGCGCGGTGAGCAGAAGGACTTCTCTATCCTGAAGGGTGCTACCGTCGACAAGGAGGGTAACCTCAACAGCGAGAAGGGCGACACCATCGGTAAGGTCACTGAGGGTGAGATCAAGCAGCTCATTGGCCTCAAGTCCGACGAGAACGGCAAGATCTGGCGAGACGGCAAGGTTGTCGGCCAGGCTGAGCCTCTCGCTGAGTGGGACCGCGTCCAGAAGAAGGACCGATCCATCCTCAAGGGCACCAAGGTCAACAAGGTCGGCAAGCTTGTCGACGCCAACGGTACTGTTCTCGGTAAGGTTGTCGAGGGTGACCTGAAGGAGCTTCTCGGCAAGCGCGCTGATGAGAACGGTGACATCTGGAACGACTCCGGAGAGGTCATCGGTAAGGGTGAGCCCGTCTCTGTCTCCGAGCGTGAGGAGAAGTCTTCTGCTCCTTTCGAGAACTTCCCTGGTGCCACCGTCGAGTCTGACGGCCGTGTTATGTACCAGGGTGAGCAAGTTGGTGAGGTTATCGAGGGTAATCCCAAGGAGCTCAAGGGCAGCGAGGTCGACGAGGATGGTGACATTCTCGACCGCCGTGGTAACACTGTCGGTAAGGCCAAGCGCTGGGAAGCTCCCGAGGCTGAGGAGGAGAAGCCCGTTGACAACTCTGCCCTTGCAGGCAAGCGTGTCAACAAGGCCGGTAACCTCGTCAGCGAGTCTGGTGAGATCTACGGTCGTGTCGTTGAGGGCGATGTCCAGAAGCTTGTCGGACGCATGTCTGACCGCGATGGAAACATCCGAAGCGAGTCTGGAGACATCATTGGCAAGGCCGAGCTTGTCTCTGAGGGCGAGCGTGGTGGCAAGAAGGATGGTCCCTTCGCCGAGCTCAAGAACTGCACCGTCTCCAAGGACGGTAAGGTTGTGAACCAGGCTGGCGAGACTGTTGGCCGACTTGTCAGTGGCGACGCTAAGGCTCTCGTCGGTCGCTCTGTTGATGACGATGGCGAGATCGTTGACTCCAACGGAAACGTCATTGGCAAGGCCGAGCGCTGGGAGGAGCCTGAGAAGGAGAAATCTCACAACCCTCTCGCTGGCCGCAAGGTGAACCGTGAGGGTAATGTTGTCGATGCTGATGGTAACATCATTGGCAAGCTCACCAGCGGTGAGATCGTCGATTGCCAGGGTAAGGAGGTTGATGAGGATGGTGATGTCTTCAACCAGAAGGGCACCGTTGTTGGCCATGTCACTCTTCTTGAGGATATCCCCAAGGAGGAGGAGCCTGAGCCCGAAGGTGAGACCGAGGAGGAGCGCCTCAAGCGCGAGCAGGCTGAGGAGGAAATCAAGAACGAGAAGGACGAGGCTGAGAAGAACAAGAAGCTTGCTCAGCAGCTCTCCTACCAGATCGAGCAAACCCTTGAGCGCCTTCGACCTATTTGCAAGTCCATCAACGACAAGATCAGTGCTGCTGAGGCTCAGAAGCCTGAGGACCGTGATGAGGAGGAACTTGTCCGCCAGGTCAAGCCTCTGATTGAGGACGGTGGTAAGCTTCTCACCGAGACCAACGGTATCATCCGTGGTCTTGACCCTGATGGTCGCATTTCTCGCAACGCCAAGCAGAAGACTTCTGCTGGTGAGGCTACTCCTGAAGAGGCTCACCTCGCCAACCTTCTCAAGGAGCTCTCTACTGAGATCCAGACTTGTATCGATGAGAGCAAGCGCAAGCTTGAGGGTATGCCTCACGCCAAGAAGGAGATCAACCCTCTCTGGGGTCTCCTGGCTGAGCCTCTCGCCCAGATCGTCGCTGCCGTCGGTCTCTTGCTCAGCGGTGTCCTAGGACTCGTTGGCAAAATTCTCGGCCCCATCCTTGGCCCTCTGGTAAGTTTCAATCATTCAACTAATAATTTGATCATCTTGTTAACAATATCTCTAGCTGAACGGTCTTGGTCTTGGTGGCCTCCTTGACGGTCTTCTCGGTGGACTTGGTCTCAAGAAGATCCTCGGAAGCCTTGGTCTCGGTGACGTCGTTGGCACTGTCACCGGCAAGAAATAAGGGAAGAAGCATGATTGATTGAAGGGTATCCTATAATGAATTGTATCTTTGGGAATGTAATTATGCATTGCTTTTAGCTAGGAGTTTTTGTTAGCTTTATGAATTACGAACAAGTTAGGCCAATAATGATGCTCTCTGAAATGAAGTGGAGTGTTTGTGTTATGTCTGTATGCGGCTTAGTGAATCTGTTGCTGAGTCAGCACCCAAATTTCTGAGTACAAATTTTCGACTTTTTCGTCCACAAGCTTCAAGCTTTTTATTCCATCAACAAACAACCATGACCAGCTTGCTTCTGGCGTGGCCTTCTTGAACGATGCAACGATGCGTCTCTTCCTTATTCGGCATGGAGAGACAGTCGACAACGTCGCAAACCTCTATGCCGGCTCGCGCGACTCAGCCTTGACTGCTCACGGCGTCATGCAAGCTCAACGGCTAGCATCTCACCTTTCTGAGCTTGTCACCATTGATCGCATCTTCTCGTCAAACCTCGGTCGCGCGGTTCACACCGCAAAGGCTATCATTGATGCGCAGAAATGCTCAAAGGATCTGAAATTGGTCCAGGTGCCGGAGCTGAGGGAGAAGGATTTTGGTACGGGCGAGGGCACCAAGATCGGGTTGACGATCAAGCATGAGGGCTCGGAGACACCGCAAGCGATGAGAAAGAGGATCGATGCCTTCTTGGACGAGCATTTGCCTCGACTATACGAAGACTCGACCGTCTGTATCGTTGCTCACGGTATCATCCTTGGGACTTTTTACAAGGCCCTGCGCGATAGGATTCCTTCCACGTCCGTTGGCCCCGATGCTGAACCAGAAGGTCGCTCAGGATCTGCTTTTGTGCGACCGGGCTGGAGCAACACCGGGTACCTCGAGGCAAACATCACGGCCGACGCATCCACAGATAAAAATGTGCAGATGCGCGTGGTGAAAATCAACAGCGTCGGACACCTCAAAGGTCTGAGAAAGACTCGAGGCGGAATTGGCAGTGCCAAGTTCGACGCCAAACAAAAGACGATGACCTCGTTCTTCAAGCCTATGTCGCGAAAGCGCAAAGCTGAAGACGAGGACATCGCTTCACGATAATGGTACGTTAAACTTCTTTTTTCTTTAACTCAACACAACATCCCAAGCTTTATGATGAAGAAGCATTATACACAGACCTGTACCGAAAACACTATGTGGAAAAAATTTTGTCCAACCGCTGTCTGACAGCTTGTTCATAAACCCGTTTTTGTCGCCATAACTTTCTGGTAACACTAGCTAACCATGAACCAAATAGGACTATTCCACTGCCGTAACATCAATCATGTTGGCTTTCATAGAATCATTATATATAATACATGCTATTCTCTAAACATCCGTGCTCGTCTCATCCACTCCCGTGAATACCTTGTACATTCGTCTACTCACAGCTTGCCCAACTGTGCGATCCGAATAGGCACCGTCTTTGTTAGCCATCTTTCTCACACCTTCCAGTCGTGTTGGCCCACGGGTCTCCAGACCCTCAACCAATTTACTGACTGTGTTGAACTCGTTGGCTACTCCGTACGCAATTGGCGCCGTGACTCTCACGATCTCCTGCAGCATACGAACATAAGTGTCGTGCGTATCCTCACCTGTCTTGACCTGTCCGCTTTCCATACAGAATCCTGCTCCCAGTGTTGCCTGGTCTCGCTGCTTCCGATAGGGGATTGTTGAGATGTGCTGAGTGAAGGTCAAGATCTGTTCAGCCGTCTCCATCGGTATCATAGTGTGGTGGATTAGAGCCTCATGCATCACCTGCAGCTGCAGAAGCGCATCTTCGATCTTCTCCTCCGGCACATATTCCTGGGCAGGTTTATTTCGGCGATTAGCAGCGGTGGTTGATTCTTGCGCGCGGACAGTAGAAGCAAATTGACGGTTGCGAAGGTTTCGGTTTTTGCGCATCCAAGGTGTGAGGCCCTCGATAAGGTAGATAATATGGTGTTCAGGGAAGTGTTTCCTCATCGTCTCGGCATGAGGAGAAACGTCATCGTCTAATGCAATCTTAACAAACTCATCGGAATGCATGACAACGAGCGCATGCTTCTCATCTTGAAGGCGAAGAGGTATCGGCTCCCAAAGACCAAGATCATCGTTGTATCGACTGCGGACCTTTCTACGCCATTTGATCACGTTCTCGACCGGGCTGTCCCAAGTTGTGTACTGCACATCAAAGGGTTCGAGCATAGCCTGAAGCGCAGTTGTGACTGTGGAATTGAGACTTGAAGGGATGTCAACCATCATCTCTGGAGTCGAGATCTTCTTGTCTGTTCGCAGCTTGTTGACCTCGGCCAGTGCTGCATTGCGTTGCTTCTCACGAAGTTTGGCTTCCTTCGCTTCTTGCTTCTCGCGCTTCTTCACCTCTTTTTCGAGTTCTTTGGCTGCTGCCTTGGCTTCCCTTTCTCGTGTCTTATCGGCTGCCGATTGTTTGTTCGAGGCTGTCGGCTTCGCTCGAGATCTTGACCCTATGACTTCACTTTGCGAACGCTGAAGCTGTGATCGGCGTCGCATCTTATTTACGTCGAAAGATGCGATATCTGGCAAGTCGTCTTCGGACCCATTCTCGCCATTCGAATCATCGTCGATATTAATGACGTCTCGTTTTTTCCCTGGGGGTGACGAGTCGAAGGAGAAGATCTCAGGTGCCGAGCTGGATATTGGATCCCATGTCGCATTCTTCTTGGGCAAAGGCTTCGGTGCAGGTCCGCGTGCGGGTGCGGATGGAGAAGTTATAATGATGTCAGGTTCTTTCGATGTTGTCGGCGCTAACTGATGGGGAGAACTAGCGAAGGGATCTGATGAATCGACAGGCCTTGCTGCTGTTCTCGATATTGGTTTTACTACAGGCTTCGGTGGTGAGTATCGCACTGGCGCTGGTGAACTTGCAAATGGGTCCGAATCTTCAGCCTCAATCGTCTGCTCTGTAGATTTTGTCCTTGCACCGTTCGCAGGTCCCATCTGACTCGGTGAAAGGAACCCTGGAGAACTTGTGAGTTGGATAGAATCGTCCAACGGTTGTAGTCGCCCGTTCGTGTTCGTTCGTACTGACGGTAAGACTGATCGAGATTCTGGCACCGGGGATATGCGCTTGAGAGGCGGCTGTTGCGCTGGAGGAGGCGACAAGCACCGCCTCTTGTTCGGGGTTTCATCGATTAAGAGTGGCTCGTCTAGATCTATAGTTGTGTCGAAATCGTCGGAAAGAAAAAATGAACTTGATATTGGCAGATGCGTTACCGCGGTTGACTTTGTCGCATTGGTATTTTGGTGCTGCTCTTTTGCGGGCGGAAGGGCACTATCCACTGGCAGTTGGGCAGATGGTGGTGGGATAGAATGGTCCGGGGGACTCGAGGATATGAGATCAACCACATCAGGCGCCATCTTTCCATATGCGATTGTCGTGCAGACGAAAGTCTTAGGAGTATCCGTATTGTTCGATGTCTTCGCTGTTGGTGGCGGGGCAATTTACCTTGCGCGATGCGACGCGACAGCCAGGTTTGTTCTCATGGACACGAAAAACGCCGAGTCACGTGGATGATGACTACCCTACACTTGGTCGATCTTTATCAACTTTGCATTCCAGATGATGCTTATTTTACTTACTGTCATCTTCCTTTGCTGAATCCGATCTATGAATAAGAAGAATAAAAGCATTCAATTCATTTTCTTATGTTTACTAGGCTGACTACTAGTACTCTGATTCTGAACGTGGTGTGATAATGCAATCTTTGTATGCTCCGCGACTAACAGAACCATTCTGGGAAATCTTTCCTTGCGTTTGTTTATTCAGCCGTCAGGATTTTCAAGGAATCCTTTACTAAGAGCATAAGAGATGGAATGATTTGATGACATCAAGGAAACTTAGGTTTGTTCCTAGGCCATTGGTTTTTAATGTTCTAGGTCTTAGTGGATAATTCTTCTGTTACTCGGTGTCAGGGCCAGGAATGCATCAAAGTCTCTTCCAATGAAAGCTGTTTAGGATGTATAATAATCGTTCTTCACGTCCTTATCTATTCATTACCGACTGTACCTGTATTAGATCGAGATATAAACGCCGAGCCTCAATAGTAAGCCTGTGGTCTTATCAACGGCGTCGGATAGTCATATGTGCCCTCCCATTAGCTATGAAAGGTGCCTCTTAGCATAAAAAAACTGTCGTCTTTCCCCATCATAAATCACAATCCTCTTCCTTTAACCGCACTGATACCGATGTCTTCTTATATTTTCAGAATGCTAATGCCTTGACGATAGGATTCGCAACCCTTGCCAGGAATGCTACGTATAAGAGCAAGTAGTATACAAGTTTGCAATAAACAATCAAGGTTCTTTGAACTGTTTCGAAGCTAAGTAATTGGACTAAAACAAGTTATACTCCGTATATCACCTCCCTGTGTTACGTTACACTGCTATCATTTTCTATCAGCTCAATATCTGACAACTATACAAACTACCAAGGTACACGTTTATATTAGCACCTGGCACATATGAGCATCCCTCTTGGACAAGCATGACTGGAGCACCTCCTATCACTCGAATCCTCCACGCTCGAGAGGATTACTACCTACCATCCATGGATGTCAAATGTGGATTATATCGCTCCACCCGCCAGGGTAACGCACAGGCAAAGCCCTGCCAATATGATCACGCACGGCATATGTCAGAGCAAAACCCGTACAATGTCACATCGTCCGTTCGCAAAGTCTACATAGGGAAAAAGTTCCTTATTGAGAATGTGAATGCCTTCATTCCGCGCCTTGCTAGGATAAGACTGTGGACCTCGCTTACCAGCAACAAGCTACAGTAACATCGCGGCCGAGGTTTCAAATTTTAATGAGCTTCGGTGACTAACTATTATGAGAAAGTTTCTGAGCTGCTCGGACTATTTGCAAGACAAACAGAGTAAAAAGATCCTCCGGACTTTTTAACCCAGTAGTGCTAGCCGGGACAGTCCTTGTGTTTGACAGATCAATGGGGCAAGTTAAGTTTCACATCATAATGTCCGTTATTAGTGACAAACAAACGAGATACAATCCCTTGTCAACATCGCCGTCACGTCATTCAGCTGGAACAGCAACGGGAACTGATCCTGACCGCTCGGAGACGTCAAGGAACCCCCCAGAGTCGTTGATTGGATAGTGGATATTGTAAGCTGGAGAGCGAAAAACTTGACTGTGATATTAGGAGAGACAAAATAATATAGTCAATCTATAACAGCTTGGACTACATAGTTGCCTGTTTATCATTTATCTGTTATGCTATGAAATCAGGTCTCAAGTTTTCTGCAACCCCTTTAGCTACTAAGCTATTGTGACTGATAACGGTCATGGGAGGTCTTCTAAGCTCAACGAATGGGAACAGGCTGGCTCAAAGCTGGCCATTGATATTACCTGTCGATGCGTCGATGCACATTCCATGCAGGAACAGCTTTTCCCATGGTGGTAATAATGTCTAAGACAGATGGCCATGTGCTCGTGTTGATGTCTTGATTGGCACGGATAGGGCTTCCTTGGCAGTACAGTCAAACTGTCAAGATAACATCAATGAATTACGCGTAACGGCGCCTTGCTGAGCCCGATATACCGAAATAGGGGCAACGTAAAAAGGAATCACCACGACTTTTTACCTGCAACCAACTCAGAAAAACAAAAACTACAAAGTCTCAAGGTATCATTGAAATAACGGCAGGGAGACATGGGCCTGAAACGAACCGTGGCCGAAGGGAGTTTAGCCCCCGCGATTTGCTTTCGCGGGAGTCAAAAGACGGCCCAGACACGGACAGAAACCATGCCGGTCACAGTAATAGTTTCCACATTTTACTTCTGGTGTCGCGAGATGGTGCCATCCCATGGGCCTTAATGAATGGAGGAGCGCCTGGGATTGCTCGCAACGAGAGCTTTTCAGGTCGTCCAGGGTGAACTTGTGACAGTTGAAGCCACTGTGACGAGACGGTCTCAGGTATCCGTACAGTGGGAGACGAGATCGGTTAGACCCTAGATCTTCTTACAGGAGACGGGATGAAAGTCACGGGTTGGAAAGGAGATGGATAGCCAATCGCTAGAGACTTGGGTTATGTGCCGTATAAAATATTGTTAGCCATCTTAACCAGCCGCCAGACCAACGTGATAACGAGCATGGGGCGGTTGCTGGTGCCATTCGTGTTGCATTGTCCGTGCATCGATCCATACGTGTTGATTTTTGTGGTAGAAGCGCTTGCCTCTCTTAAGTAGTATCGAGATGTTGTACATAATAGTATGGTGGTATTGATTGACAATGGAGGTTGGATTTTATATGGTGGAGCGCTTTAACCGCCAGGTTGGTCGATATGGATGGACCAAGACCAAGACCAAGTTGACAACGCATCAAAAGTTGGGGGTTCTTCATCTTGTTCTTGGTCAGCCAACTCAAAATCAAGAAAACTCTGACTGAGCAAATGGCTGATTAATGAAAAATAATTAATTTCCTCCACCGTTTGAATCGTTAACGAAAGTTACCTTGAAACCGGTCTATCGTCTACCGTTCTTACTCTGTACACTGGTTTGATGATAAGCTCCATGGCAACGCGAAGACAATCCGCCGCTAGTGATGAAATGTCCGCTTCGGCTGGAATAAGGCCCAACCCCTAGTTTATGAGGGACAAAGATGAACTGGAAAGATCGGCTCGTAATATGAGAGAGCCACCAGGTACTACCAGGTGGCAGGTGGGATATCCGGGTGGTTGGTTGCTACAAAAAAAAAACATTGGTAAATAAGACCTGGGATCCAATGCCTTCCATTCCTTGGACTGTGCTGTTAGCGCACCATCACGTGGATCGGATACTGGCACAGAATGGGAATCATGAATCAGTAGATCGAATATCGCATTTTAATAAGATGAGGTGCTTGACTCTTATGGCTTAACAATTCCCTCCAAATACTATCTCCAAATATTATTCTGATGCTAAGGGTCCAAGCAGACAAACCGTCCAGAGGGTCCCTGCCCACTACTGGTTGCGCGGGCCAGGCACGAGGACCGGGGATGACCCAGTTAAAAGATGCAGCCCAACCAGTAGGCGCTATCTCCGCCACGATCTAACCACGACCAACCCTAGCGCTTCCCTAGCAATTCAGGGGTCAGGCAATCAGGTCCATCAGACGCGAGGTACCTGACAACGTTGCTTAAGCCGGCCCAGCGCTAATGTATCTCTGGTCCTTAGGGGCGGACTTGACAGCCCTCCATGCCCCTAACTGAGTTGAATGGAAGGATTGGAAGCTGCGAGTTTACTGAAGCCTTTTGCCCCTGTTGTCTTGTGTCTGCCAGTCTTGCCAGTGTTGGTGGTGTGCTTGATTCCACTTGATGGCTGTTCCGTCCCTTTTTTGTTTTTTCCTACTCTGTGTGCTTTTTTTTTTTTTTTTACTAAGTAGTCAACTCCTGAAGTGATCAAACGTCTCGTCCAACTTCGCAACTTTTCTAAACCTTCCCCCTCTCATTCATCTTTGCATTGCGGTCGACTTCTCCCACCGCTTCGTTAGTTTCTTCCTGCGTTGTTTCCTTCTATAGGCTCATCTTTTTTTCTACCTTAGCTTTCTACCCGACAAGCCCAGACCCCTCCTAGCGACCCATCGTCCCGCTCCACCGCTGGAACGTGGAATTGTCAATAAGCCCTCGACAACTGCGTCGCCCGATCGCCCGTCGTCGGTCGCTTGTTTAATTACGTTCCCCCTACACCCCTGGTCGGGATAAACACTCGACAACCGCCTCGTTCTCACTCGTTGAAACTTCTGAGAGTCCAGCTCGCCGCACGTGAGACCCTCTGGAACACTTCGTTCGCGACCCCCTCATCAACGACAACTTTCCGTGGCGCTGCGACCATCTATGACGTTCTGAAGACCGACCGCTTTCTCCCTCAGCGGAAGACAAGACCTAAAAAGACGCCCTTGGCGGCCTTCTGCGTTGCTCAGCGACATTCGTTATTGCCGCCGTTGCGACTTACGATACCTGAGACACCGCGCATTTCGTTCGCAACTCCCAAACAGAAGCCATGGCGAGTTCGCCCCCGGCCTCGCCGGGAGGAATCCAGAGGCCAATGAGTGCCATCGCCAGAGCACAACCGAGAAGTACCAGTAGATTGAGCATGTCAAGCAAGGCTGGAGGTGGAAGTAGAGCCTCAGATGAGGACAGCCGGACGGCTGTCAAAGTCGGTATGTCGGCCATTATCACCAACAATTCAAGATTCTAATCGATCTTTCTCTAGCCGTTCGTGTGCGACCGCCGCTGAAGCCTGAAGATCCTGGTTATGATCTTATTCCTCAGCGATTTCAGAAGGCTATGGTTCACACGACCTCCGACACCAGCCTTGCTATCGATTCACCACAAGGCCGTAAGCTATTCGTCTTTGACCGTGTCTTTAGCCCCGAGGTGATGCAAGAGGGTATTTGGGATTATGTTTCCGACTGTATCAATTCATTCATCCAGGGATACAACGTTTCTTTACTTGCATATGGCCAGTCAGGTGCTGGTAAATCCTACACCATGGGTACATCAGGACCTGGCGAGCAGTATGACCAAGAGTTGATGGGTAAGTTGACCAGTCAAGAAGCATTGGACGTAGCTAATATGCGCTTAGGTGTTATTCCTAGAGCTGCCACTGCGCTCTTCGAGAAGCTCGAGACCCCCAAATCTTCTGCCAAAGCGAATCGCAGTTCCCTTTCGCATCTTCGAGGTCCCCGAGGATATAGCCAACAGAGTGCGCTTGGTGACCGCGAGTGGTCGCTAAAAGCCACTTATGTCGAGATTTATAACGAACAGTTGCGCGATCTTCTTGTTTCCGATACAACCCCGATGAACGAGCGCGTTAATGTGGCCATTCGCGAAGATACTAAAGGCAACATCATTCTGACCGGCCTACGACAAGTGGAGATTAACTCAGCGGAGGATCTCATGAATGCTCTCAACTTCGGATCCTCCATTCGTCAGACCGACGCCACCGCCATCAACGCCAAGTCTTCGCGATCTCACGCCGTTTTCTCGCTCAACCTTGTTCAGCGCAAGAATAAATACGGCGCAGGACAGGCCTCCGACAAGCGCCACTCTATGCCAGCCGAGGGTTTGTCAGGTCAGGAAGTTTCCATCACTACTGACAGTAAACTTCATTTCGTCGATTTGGCTGGAAGTGAAAGGCTCAAGAATACAGGTGCTCAGGGCGATCGTGCCAAGGAGGGTATCTCAATCAACGGTGGACTTGCCGCACTTGGTAAAGTTATTAGCCAACTTTCATCCAGAAATCCTGGGGCCCACGTTTCATACCGCGATTCCCGACTTACACGACTGCTGCAAGACTCGCTTGGTGGCACCGCCATTACCTACATGATTGCTTGTGTTACACCGGCCGAGTTCCATTTGAGCGAAACGTTGAACACAGTCCAATACGCTCAACGAGCCCGAGCTATCCAGTCGAAGCCACGAATCCAGGAGACGGAACAGGGCGACAGCAAAGCTATCATTGACCGCCTCAAAGCTGAGGTCGCTTTTCTGCGCGAGCAAATCCGCAGTGCTGAAAATGGCGGAAGCCCTCGACGTAACGCCCCACTAACCAACGAGCGATCCGACCGCCAAAACGAGCGCGAGACAGAGCTTCAAAACCAGCTCCTAGACACCCAAGAGAGTTACACTGCTCTCAGCCAGCGCCATGCGCGACTCATTGCCGAGCTAGCTCGTGCCCGTGAGAACGAATCTGGCGAGAATCAGCACGACGATATTTCGGGAGATACAGCTGATGATCGCATCAACCGATCAAATTCTTTTGCACAAGCCGTCGAGCAAGTCGTGATGGAGTATGAGAAGACAATCCAGTCTCTGGAACAATCTCTTTCCAGTACTCGCAGCACATTGTCAAATGTCGAGACTAACCTTCTTGAGAGAGAGACAAAATGTGCTTATGTCGAGACCATCAATACCCAACTGCAAACTCGTCTGCAGAAACTTGTTGATCGCGAGAACAACACCGAAAACTACCTTCACGATCTTGAGGCTAAGCTGGATGGTCATACCAGCGGCGAAGAAAAGAACGCAACTATCATCATGGAACTTCGTAAGGAGATTTCCCGTGCTCGAGAGAACGAGGCGTCTTGTGAAGACTACATCTCAACCCTTGAGGAGCGTCTGGCTGAAGCTGACCAAGACGGCGAGCTGATGCAACGCGAGATCGATCGACTCGAGCAGGTGGTTGAACGACAAAGGAGCCTTGGTAAACTAGACTCTCTCCTCTACGAGCTTGACCAGATCCAAGATGGCAAGGAACCTGGTACTGAGAATGGGGCAGAGAACCACGCCGAGTCAACTAACGGTGTTGCGGCTCGTCGTGCTATTGCTGAACATTCCCGAAACTTGTCCCACGTTAGTCGACATAGTCAGATGGAAGAGCCCATTCCTGAAGGCGATGAGGAACAAGAACAGTCTCGCACTAAGATCGGCACTCTCAAGGAGGTGGACGAGGATTCTCTGCGCCTGGAGAAGCCTTCTGAGCAGGGACCTCCCCCAAGCCCAGCCCAGTCCAAATTTGTTGCTGACAAGCTTGAGAATGTCACTCAGGAGCTGTTTGATTTGCGTGTAGAGCATGAGTCCACTCTTAACGACTACGACTCGCTCCATGCCAAGTACGAATCAGCTATGCGTAGACTGGCTGAGATGCAAGATGCTGTTGACGAGGCTCGTCACTCACACCAGCAGCGCCAATCCGTGATCTCTGTTGCCACACCTACGCGCACCACTCGCCCCGAGTCTTTCTTGTCTGACACTAGGACAAACGACCTGAAGACCGGCCCTCGATCCTCGTTCACACGCTCACTCTCCTCGGAGCTGTCCTCTGCGATGGACTCGCCTGCGACAGCCGCGTCATCAAACGGTGATATTCTCTCTGACGATGAAACCGCTACCACTAAGCCTGCGGCGGCATCTACAGATACCTTGACCAACGATGAGAGCGTCGAGCTTGCTGCAGAACTCGAGCGACTTAAGTCGATGGCTCAGGAACGTGAGGCTGCCGAGCAAGAACTCGCCGAGAGATATGCTCAACTCGAGTCTAAACACAACGAGACCCTCGATATTGTCGAGGAGCTCAAGACAGATCTATCACGGGCGCGTGTCATGGAAGCCACTTCACCTCGTTCTAGCACTCCTGTTATTCGACGCAAGTCAAGCCAGAATCTGCTGGTAGTCGACCGTGCCCAACGCTCATTTTCATCACTGCGAAACATTGCTGCTGAGAACTTTGGCAGTCACCCCGAGGCTATGCAGAGCTTCGAGCTCAACCTGAACGCTGCTATACATGAACTCACTGTTAGAAGCGAGCGGATCCAGGAGCTCGAAGCTGATGTAGCGGCCGCCAAGAAGGAGATGGAAACTAAGATGACCATTATCTCGGGACTGACAAGGGAGCGTTCCAGTCTGAAGGCCAGCCCCGTGGAGATGTCGATGGTTGCAACACTTCGAGATCAGCTTGAGCAGAACGAGAGACAACTCTCTGAAACTAGAAATGCCCACATGGCTCGCGAGCAAGCACTCACAACTGAGCTCGAGTCTTTGCGCCAGGCCCTGGAAGCCACTTCCAGTACCCAAGAGCCCGACAATGCTGACTCCAAGTACGAGAAGCGGGTTGCCGAGCTCCAGAGCGAGCTTGCTACCTGGGAGAGGAAGCACAAGGAGGCTCTCGATTCTATGGAGAACACCGAGACTCAGATGCGTGGCACAATTGGACAGCTTGAGGCACAGGTTGCATCAAACCAGGCTCAACGATCCCTGACGAATGGTGACAAGGATGAGTCAACCAAGGATGCTGAGCAGCGACAACAGAACCTCATTGGCTTCCTGCGCCATGAGATTGATGAGTACAAGGCTATTATCAACAGCAACGCTACCAAAGTTGCCGAGTTGGAGCAGGCTCATGCTGCGGCTCGTGCTGAGTTAGACGAACTCCACAAGGCCCACCAGGCGGTCAAGGAGGATAACGCTCGTCAGTTGGAACTTGTCGCTAAGCTCCAGGAGCAGATCGCTGCTCATGGCGATTCTGCACAGACCAACGCGACCATCGAGGAATTGAAGGCCCAACACGCCAAGGCCCTGGCCGACCTGAAGACCGCCGAACAGAAGGGTTACGAAGAGCAGGTTGAGGTCTTGCTGTCTGAGCATGCCGAGAGTGCCCAGCAATTAGAGACAGAGCTCGCCGAGACAAGAGACGAGCTTAACAAGGCGTCTTGTCACGTTGCTAATGCCCTGGGTCTCGATGCCGATGTTGGAAAGCTTGCAGAGCGTATCGACGAGCTCGCTGCCAGCAAGAAGGCTCTCGATGTCGAGCAGGCAAAGCGAAGCGAGATTGAGTCATCAGTCACCGAGCTTACAGCTATCAACGAACAAATCATGAAGGACTTTGAAGATGCTAAGAAAGCTTTGGCCGAGATGATTGACGGGGGTGCCGCGTCAGGCCCATTAGTGGAGCAGATCAAGCTCGCCAAGAAGAGAATGACAGATCTCGACGATCGAAGCAAGAAGAACAGCCGATTGGTGGAGGAGTTGGAAGAGCAGCTCCAGAACAACTTTGACGAAGTTCAGATCACCAACAACCGCCTGAGCACTCTCCAAACCGAGCGCAATACTAAGTTGGATGAGGCCAATGCAGCCACCGCACGCCTCACAGCTGAGTTGGAAGTCCTCAAGGAAGACTATACCGCTCTTCAGGTGAGTTCGGGACTCAAGCTGGCGATCCATGGATTTTACTGACAAGAACCAGAACAAGATGGACGAAGTGGCAGCTGGTATTCAACGCTCGAACTCTAACTCAACCATTCGCAAGAGCGCATCTCACGTTTCTCTGCCATCGCCCCCACCGGCAATCCCGCTTCCTCCTCTGCCAAACGGCGCGCAATCTCCCGTCAACGGCGCCCCCGGTTCCCCCACTAGTGCGCGTCCAATGAGCAAGGACAACCTCAACATCTCTCAAATTACCGAGGATCAAGAGGCACGCATTCGAACGATTGAGAAGCACCTTACTGCCGAGCGACAGCTTACTCAGACTCTTGAAGAGGCACTTACCGACCTGGAAAGGCAGACTAACAAAGTTAAGGCCGATTGTGATGCCTGGAAGAAGCGTGCTGGTGAGCTAGAGGCTGAGGTGAAGGAGCTCAAGGATCGCCCACCACCTGAGCCGGTTCAAGACAACCGCTGGAGTCTCCAAGCTGTTGAGGAGGAGCGCAAGAAGCGACAAGCGGCTGAAGCTGCTCGACGTCAACTCGAGGAGCGCATGAATGCCATCAACAAGGGGAAGAAGAAGAAGGGAAGCCTGAACTGCTTCTAGATTGGCTCCCTGTGACAGTCGATTCTGCGATATGCACCGGAGCCAATGACGAGCGTTCAAAATGGGGTTGATTGGGATGGGACTTTTTGCAATGCCTTTATGTGTCACCATGTTTCTGCTTTGATGTTGTTCACTATATTCCCCCTCGAGTTTATGGTCTGGCGACTTCCGTCGGGCATCCCAACCAAGTTTTCAGCACTGGCCAGGAGTTTGGGAGGATTTATTATTTCTTGTTTTTGTTTTCTTGCCATGGAGAGATATCTTTCACCTACACGAGCGGCTCGATGCAAAAAATGTCTGTTATTTGGGTTCTGCCATTGCACATGTGTGTTATTTCTCTGCTTTTTTTCATTTCCATTTCTCCCCATATGGAGGGAACTTGGGTGGCAGGACTTTTATTGAAGGATGAGCGGAAGATGGGACGACTTTTATGAGGGGCCCCGATTGGGGTCGCATTACAATTACATATACGGGACCTTAATGGCTCCAAACGATAGTGGTAAATACTAGTTCAAAACCTTTTTAATCATTCGCTTGCTTCGTCTTCCTCTGATGGGAGTACTTCTGGAAACCAACCGTACTGTGAGAAGTCCACTGAATGTTCGCCCATGGCATTTGTTTCAACCTCTACGCCTTCTGCCTCAAGGGCTTCAGCTTGTGATCGAGACCCTCCTGGTTGAGATCTGCTGAGTGAGTTGGAGTTCTTGAGTAGAGACTAAACCAACTGACCTTGGCGATATTTGTCCCTTGGAGTTGATGACTCTTTGCCATGGTACATTATCGTGGTTAAAGTGTTGAGCTGGGTCGGCGGGAAGATGTTTTAGACAGACGCCCACTTGACGAGGTCTTTGTGCTAGATCGTGTTAGACGAAGGAGACTTGTGTGCTGGAGGTGAACTGACGAGTTCCCACGAGGGCGGCGATGTGTCCGTACGTGGTGACTTTGCCGTAGGGGATTTCTTGGACGGCTGAGTAGACGGCGTAGAAGAAGGCTTGTGCTTCATCTGAACGAGGCATTTTGGTGATATAACACACGAGTGTCTATTAAAGGGCAATCAATATTTTGTTAAGGACTCTGTCTACTCTGTATGTGATGAAGACTGTCAATTGCAGTCATTATCTCAAAGGGCGTGATGCACATTGCGGGGTATGTAATTATCCAGTCATCAAAAGCATTGAAGGAAACTTGTTGTTTGCCAATAATTATTGTATTTGGTCATTCATCGTCCATTATGTCTATATCTATCTTTTCTCTAAAATGGTATCCTTAAACAAAAACTGCATTTAGTTCTCAATGTTCTTCTGGTTCACCAACACGTATCGGTAGCGAGCCTTGCCGTTCTCCATATCCACAATAGCTTGGTTAGCGTCCTCCATGGGGCGCTTCTCGATCCAAGGCTTGACGTTCTTCTTAACAGCAAGCTCAAGCATCTCCTCGATATCGGCGGGAGATCCGATAAGGCTGCCGCTGAGCTTGAATTGACCCTGGATGAGAGCAAAGGCGTTGACGGGAGGAAGCTCACCAGAGTCGGGAGCGCCGACCTGGACGAAGTTGCCGCCGTGGCGGAGGAGCTTGAAGTAGTCGCTGAGGGGCATCTTGCTGCTGGAAACAGTGCAGACAATCAGGTCAACAGTCTTGGCGTACTTGTCAGACCAGCCCTCATCGTCGTCAGTAGCGATGTAAGAGTCGGCGCCGAGAGCAAGGACCTCATCTCTCTTGGAAGCCTTGCGGGAGATACCGACGACCTTGTCAGCACCAAGGGCCTTGGCGAAGAGAACACCAAAGTGACCCAGACCACCAACACCGACGATACCGACAGTCTTTCCAGGACCGCAGCCGTTGTTGCGAAGGGGAGCGTAAACAGTGACACCACCGCAGAGCATGGGAGCGGCGACTTCGGAGGCAAGAGCCTCGGGGATCTTGACGACGAAGCGGGAGTCGGTACGGTTGTAGTCGGCGTATCCACCGTAGGACTTGCCGATGCCGTCGGGGTAGACGGAACCGTAGGTGCTGACCATCTCGGGGCAGTAGTTGAATCGGCCGGCGGAGCACTCGGTGCAGTCCTCTCGGAGGCAGCTGCGGGCCTGAGCGCCTACACCGACGCGGTCACCGACCTTGATGTTCTTGACATTTTGACCGACCTTGACGGCCTTGCCGACGATTTCGTGACCGACACAGCAGGCTTCATATTGTTAGCTATTGTTCTTTGGAAGTTCAAAGAGAGTGAGGTAACTTACGGAAAGGTGTCTCGCCCCAGCCAGACTTGAGAATGTGAAGGTCGGAACCGCAGATACCGCAGTGAGTGATCTTGATATCAACATCGTTCTCCTCCCACTTCTTGGGCTCGAAAGAACCCCATTCCATCTTTCCGTTGACGGAGTCGGGGTCACGACCCATCCAGCCCTTGAACTCGTAGTCGGTAGACATATTGTATAAGTGTGTGTAAGTTGGAGTATAAGTTGTAAGTGTTGTAGTTATCGTTGAGGGTATACGAGAGATAGTAATGGTATGAATGAAACGTCAATTGAGGTTCTATCTGTCTGTCCTTATATATATCATGGATCGATCATCAAAATTCCATGGACATCCAAGGCAAAGGACGGATCCGATCTACTCCACAACGTCATAGAAAGAAAAAAATCAATTCTAGAAAGAATTTATCAGCATCGAGTTCTGGATATAATCGGAGTTAATGGCATAGCGTAAGAAAGGAAGCCATCGCCGGTGCGTGTCCACTAAAAGGGCCGCATGTCAAGCACAGGTCAAGGTGACGTGCTCCAGAGTGAAGCGGGTCGCCACGAGGTGATGGAGACCATGGCAGATTCATCGGTAGTTGCTATGCATTTATGACGAAGCAGTATTATGGGTACAATCACTATGGATACTTGGTATCTATCTATAGTGACAGTGACAGGTACAAGCAGACAGGTACAGTACAGTGCAGTACTGATCGGAGATAGTCGTTATGTACGCCAAGATCGATGATTTGTCTCAAGGATGTCTGATCAAGGGTCTGACATCAGTAGGACAAGACCTAAAAGACCTAAAACCCGACAGCCAGGAATGGAATGCTTCAAACTCTTTTCGGGGCCTTGATGTCAGCAGGTTGCATTAGCGTCTTCGATAGAAGCTCCACAAATAGATCTGATTGATTAATTCCATGGATGAATAGTGAGGACATGCATGAGACGAAGGAATAGGAATCTGTTGGTTCCTGTCAGCAATTAGATGCATATACTATTATAATCTCCGTTGCTGATTTCTAAACTCCTTCCGTCCATCTTCTTTCTCTCCTTCCTCTATTCTTTTGGGCTTCAGTAGCATTCCACGTCAGCATAATACAGACGGAAAAAAAGACTGGAGCCACTCAATCTCTTAATCGCACTCTGTACGTAAGAAGGCCGTCCCGTCCTCCACTCCAAATGGCGGCACCGCAACAACAACCGGATTTGCTTACTCAACCTCCGATCCCGAGATGCCGACAATTAACGGAACTGAAGGACCCGGACGATAATTGGACGGGCATCACTGAAGCCAGGGATAGGAGGAGAAGACAGAACCGCTTGAACCAGAGAGCTTTTCGTCAGTACTCTACTCACCGTATATTCGACCCAAACCAAAAAGCGGTACAACTGACAGCGTCAAGGGAAACGGAAAGCTCGGGACTCTCGCTATGATGAGCTGTCTGATTGCACCCATATCTTTACGACACCTCGCGAACGCACGGTTGCATATGCTTTCATGCAGCTAGTCCAAATGCAACACTCTCTCCAATCTCACCGTCCAGCTGTTCTCCCCTCACTGATCCGTCTCAATGCCGTTAATGCCGTATCCAACAATGCGCTGCACATCGGTATCCCGCTCGAAGGTCTATGCTGCGACGAAGTGATATCACCGTGGAACACTTTCGGCCCTAAACTCCTCGACACTTGTCCCGAGTCTTTGCGACCGACAGAGTTGCAGACCGAAATCGAGCACCATCCTTGGGTGGACTTGCTACCTATTCCGAGGTTGAGAGATAATATGCTCAGGGCATATTCGAGCGGTGCCATTGATGAGGATGAACTGTGCATTGATATCCTTGGACTCATGAGTAGTCAAGGTTTGGACGATGCCTATCTTATCGTCTGGGGAGAGGCGCATGATGCGAGGAGTTGGGAGGTGAGTGAGGGCTTCCTCAGGAAATGGGGATGGTTGTTGAAGGGCTGTTCTGAGTTGGTTGAGTCAACAAATCGATGGCGACAGCAAAGAGGTGAGACGACATTGAATATCCAGATCTGATTAGACTGTGACTATACCGCGACGACCAACCGAATCGATTCGGAACACCATCACTTAAACTACCCTAACAAGGGCAATGATACATAAACTATCATGAACGAAAGTAACGAAGAAGAAGAAAAAAAAAAGCAAGCTACAAATCGAAGACCACCGCTCTTTACTGATTCCAGCAATACGCTTGTCCTTGATTGCGATCAGCACAACTGGCCGAGAATGGATTACTCGAAGGTCTTCCGCTGCAAAAGTCCTTGATTCCCCAGTTACCGTGACAGTACAAGTAGCCATCTTGAGCTGCGATAGCAACATCTACACAAATAAGTTAGCATTTACTCCGGAGCAGAAAAGAGAAGGGGGATCTTACCCAGGTCGATGGATGTTCGCTTCAAACGCTCGTCAATGTCCTCCATGTCGATCCTACCCTTGGGAGTCTTTTTCCAGCAACCACAATTGAACCAACGGTAGTCTCTGAGATTGCACTGCGTGCACGAATCCTGAAAGTTTCCACTACCAAAGCATTAGCATTTGCTCCTAAGAAATTGACTCTTTCTGCTCACTTCTTTCCCTGGTACAGCTCTCCGTCCCGGTTGACAAGACACTTGCCCAGCTCGAGCCAAGTGCAGATGAAATTGCCCTTCTTGTCCGGACACTCAGCCACGATCCATGGTGATTTCTTGTATCCGAAGTTGTACCCGTTCTTCTTAGGATTCTTCTCATCGGATTTGGCGAGGTAGTAGCGCACGTTCTTACACTTGTCGAGAAATCCACCGGTTTTGAAACAGGATTCGAGTTTGGCGCGGGCTTGGAGGGAGACGTAGTTGGAGTCCCAGTCGCGATTGTTGAGAGTGTGGGATGTGCCGTTGTTGTCCGTGATGGTGATGCTTTTGGTTTCAGAGGAGGGAGGTTGGGAGGGTGATGTGGCGAAGACGCCGAGGGCGAAAGTTAGAAGAAGTTTGAAATGCATTTTAGTGAGTGAGATTGTTGTTTTCAATAAATGTTTTTGTTGTTAATGAGTGAATGTGTTTGAATCTGGGTTCATGGTGGTTCTATATAGATCGACATTGGGAATCTGATCAGGGCATCAAGTTGAGATAGCCGACTTGCTTAAAGAGGCCAACCCAAGGGAATCGAGCTCAGACATATCGCTTTGATGGAATTTCTATAGATGGTCGAGTGCCTGTATTGATTTACGCGAACATGGCTACTTTCAAGACATGGAACAAAGGTATTTGAAGCACAACATTCCCATGATCCTGGCTCCGTACCAAGTCAAGACTCTGTCCGTGGTATTATACGACTTGGCAGATTTGAAACATACACATCTATCAAAGAATCTGTTGTACGAAGTTGAGTGTTCGAGAAGGCCGAGTATCCTACCCAGAAGGTTGTTCGAGAATCATGAAAGAATCACCCTGTCATGAGATGTATGTTGCCTCATGCGAGATAACGACACCTGATCGATGAACATGAACCGAGTATTATAAAAAGTAAAGTATTGGTAGAAAGTTCTGCCTCTGGTGTGCTTCTTGTGTGCTTTGACCTGGTTTAGTGGGTGAGTGGGAGTTGCAGCACCGTTATGGCAGCTTCGGACTTTCTGTAATTTGGACCAAGTCATTTTCCACAACACGATGGGTACAGATCATGCATACAGTTCCCCAGGACTTTTTACGTGCCGAAGTGACTTTGCCGAGTCTTCGAGCGCAAAATATGTCTAAGATCGTATAAACCTTACCAAAATACCCCACCTAAAGACCTCGAGTCGAACCTGACACGGACAGCTTTAATGCTACAGTAACCTTCAAATAGCTCCAGATGGTCCTTTTCCGAAGTTTGCTAGAGTAGCAAGATTCGGTTGTACAAAGTGTATGAAGTTTAGACCAAAGTTAGAGAACCTCAGGCATACCATACATCGGGCCCGGCACAAGATCATAGGGTCGCCTCGAGTTCAAATATATATTACTCGTTTGCTGCCGCAACCCAGAACTTACGTCACATGCCATGATCTATTTCCCTGGCTTTGGCGGCCTATTTCGGATCATCCTATACGCTGCAAATCCCGTTGGGAATGATACGTGGTAGGCTGAACTTGTGCTCTGGCTAGGTCAAGTGTCCTTTTAGACTCTTTGTGCGCTTATGTGAAGAACGATCCTTTCCAGTATCAGGACTAGTTGTGATCCAAGAATACTGTCTGCGGTCCGATCATAAAAAGAAAAGACAAGCGAGACAGACGTCGAGTTATGGTGATGAACAAAGAAACTAAAAAGAACCAAGCCCATAGAGTTTTTGGACGTTCTTTGTCAAAAGTATCGAGCGACGTCATACAGACTGTCTGAAATAGTATAAATCGGGATCGAAATAGAAGATGGCTTGCTGCAAGGTTCAAGTTCGTCTTTGAACAAACATGCCTCGTGTAAGTCTCGTGGCTTGGCTCCCATTGCCAGCACGAGCCCTCGTAACGAACAAATACCAGAACATGTCTTCATCTCGCCCATCCTGAAAGCAGTTTACCAAAATTCAACTTCTAGTCAATCCTTTTGCCGCGTGTTCCCCACGATGCGTAGTTTCCTATCAGTTTTGCTCTTCATGCGAGCGGCGCTCGCCTCATCCTGCGACGCAGAACCATTGGTACTGCCCCTTCGAGATGTCCAGGTACTCGGCGACAATAAACAGTCTCTCGTGAGAGGCATACCAGCAGAAGTTGGAACTCCGCCGCAGAGTATTGTGCTTTTACCCTGGGCGTATGTTTGACACCTGGTTATCACTGCACCTGACTAACTTGACAGTGATTTGAACAACACCATCATTTATAACACCGAGCCGTACTGCATGAACGATACAATGTACAGTGAGAAGTCTTGTTTAGTTGAAAGAGGCGGTCTCTTTAACGAGAAGAATTCTACAAGTTTCACCAAAACGAAAAGCCTCATCGAAGCAGGCGGCGCGCCTAACGAGACGATCTTCAAGGGCAGTGTCTACGGTATCAGGACTCTTCCCGAAAAGAGCATTGGGGGTATTGATAAGCTCAAACTCGAAGGCGCAGTTGAAGTCCCCAAGTTTCCTTTTGGTATACCAACATCCAATTGGGACGACAGCCGCACCACTCCCAGCGCCCTCGGTCTCGGCCGTAACTCAACATATCTCAACGCCTTGCGAAAGGCGGAGAAGATAACTTCAAGAGTATGGTCTATATTTTGGGGCCAATTCGGTAGTGAGAAGCCTTTCGATGGATCACTCATGCTAGGTGGTCACGATGCGGCGAAAGTCACAGGGGAGAATTATACTGCGCCTTTGGTATATGACCATTTTGATCAACCGCAGGGTTGCTATACCGGCATGAGAGTTACTGTGAGGGACATCAAGATAAACTTTGTCGGCGGAACAAATGCGAGTCTTTTTACTGCAGGGACGGCGTTGAACTTCTGTATTGATCCTGCCCATCATCTTCTTATGCAAGCACCGTCGGATGTTTTTGACAAGTTTAAGACTATCGCAGGGGTTGAAGGCGGTCATTCCACATCGGACCTGCACTGGATGGCTTTCCAGCCAAGTAAAAGAAAGCAGTAAGTAGCCCATCCTGACCAGTTGCTTTGTTTCTAACCCAGGTATGCAGATTCCATGGCGATCTAACATTTTATCTCGACTCTGGTCTCGAGATCCGCGTTCCGAACAGCCAATTCGTATTCCCAGAAGCAGAAATTGACAAGGCTGGTTCGAGAGTGTTGAACCAAACTCAACAGAGCATTCTCATTAATGATATTGAGGATGAAGCACTGATTCTGGGAAGATATTTCCTTACCGCGGCATATCTCATGGTTAACCAGGATGCGGGGACTTTCACACTCTGGAAAGCAAATGTTACCGAGGAGAGTAAGCCAGTAAGGGTGTTTGATGAGAAGACGGGGGAGAAGTGCGGTGACAAAGCGAGCGGTGTCATACAGCCTTCTGCTTCTTCGACTTCACAACCAAATACCGAGAGCCAAGAAGAGAAGACATCGCCTTCTGGTGGAGTGATTGGCGGTATTGTAGTTGGCTCTATTCTCGGAGCAACTTTGATTGCGGCGGGAGTATACTATGCTTTATCCCAATACCGGAAAAGAAGAATGAAGAGTGAGTCAACCTTTGGACATGAATAGTCAATGACGAAGCTGACGATTTGGCAGAGAATACTTTCTACTATTATCCTGCGCACGAAGATATGCAGAGGTCGAATGTGCATGAGATGGATAGTACTAGCAGTCCACAGGCAGCCAAATCGGAGCGGAAGATCATCGTCTTTTGATTGCAGTTATTTGTTCTAATTGTATTATTGTATGGATTAATTGTGGGAGATCTTTTGTCGTGTGTATATAGAAATGATATTAAATATCTTCTCCTTATGCCAGGCACTTCAAGACCTTATAGTCTCTTGGGTTTCTTTTGATACGACTTTTACCATAAACTTGTATTCACTCTAAGACAGCGCGCACTACTTCACTATGTCAGTGTTTCAATGCTGATTTGACTTGTCAACAACCTCATATTTACCCCTTATTCGAGGTGATTAGCTCGAGCCCCAGTACAAAATAGCCAATACGAGGAAGTCAAGTCCAGCATAAGAACCCGGGAGAAATCGAAGATAATAAGGATAGATAGGGATGGGAGATCTTCTGTTATATCAAGTCCACTGGGCGTCCTAAGTGAAACCCCATTCGGAATATTCTCAAACTTCCAATCCCCATGACTGCAGCAGCGCCCTCAAAGAGACCCATATCTCGGCCACAACCTCGGGAATTCGAAAATACGTATTAGCAAACAACATGATAAGAACCGCCAAAATGGTTCTCCACGCTTCCGGAGACATATACGATCCATCATCATCTATTTCCCAAGTTCCCCAGTCGTAGTTGGGATCGTTGCGATGCGCGCCACTGAACATGTAGTCTACTCCCAGAAGAGTCAATAGCGTGAGGCTGAACCGAAAAAAGGTCTCGAAGAAATAGCCCAAATCGTCTCCAAAACGCAATGCATTATATAGTTTGATTGCTAGTATGGCGTAAGAAAAACAAGAGATAATCAATGTTGAGTATAACTCTCTCATCTCAGATACCTGTTGTGGAGGTGGCCGGCAGAGAAAAGTCCCCAGCCATCTGGGATGTGGAGAGTCTCAGACTGTATGGAATACGCTCGACGGGCCAGAGCAAGTTGCTTAGAGCTAATGAACCGGTGGCAGGGTTTGGGATCAGTCATGTCGATGATCTTTGTGAAGTTGTGATGCTCAGGTTAGGCCTTTTAGGGAAGTGGTTATTTCCAAGCGCTCTGGGATCATGAAAGAAAGGGAGCTTACCACAGAACGAAGCATGCATGCGTGGAGATTTTGATGCTACAGAAATCCTGGGAACTGCCATCGCAGAATTGGGGGATGGGATTTTATATTTCTGTTAAGGTAAGGTTCAAGTTGTGTCCTTATTGCTTGTTAAGTTTCGTAAGAATAAAAGCTTGGTAGTGAAGACTGCTAGCTACTGCGATAAGTTCTTTGTGATTAGAGATGAAGCTATGGTAATTGGTGCCTGGGTGGATGATGACTCTGAAGTCTCACTTAAGCTCCTGTGGTTGTAGTTTCTGGAAAGATTTAAGGATCACGAAGCAAGAGCTTAAAGGACTTGTGATCCAGCAAGTCACTGCATATTCTCCCATCGTATTTGGTGTTTAGATAGCAATTCTGACGTCTAGGTAGGAAAGCTTAGATACAAGCAGGAAATCCTCAGTTCGGTAGTTGTACTCCAGCCTCTTTGGCCAGCCTCAGGATCTCGTTCGCTACAGCCCCTACGTCGTGGCTCTTAATCGGTATTCGATGCCCGCCATCCCATTCGACCAGAGTCGTTGTGCCAGTTTCGCAGTAGTTGTTCAAGAGGATCCTATGCTGCTCCATCCCTCCGTCTCGAAGTCCATGGACGTGAAGTGTTGGTATACTCAAGACATGGTCACCCTTGTTCGACTCAGGCCAGTCCTTAAACTCCGAACTCAACATTGCCGCATCGACAATTGGTGGCGGCTGCTGCAGGCGATGGTCAAGTGTGATCAAAGGTGCTCTTCCGGCCATGAGTACCCCGAACTTAAACTGAGTCAAAGTCTCATCTGCTCCAAACTGCTCGGTAACCTTCTGCTGCGTCCAAAGCAAACTCGCTGCGATCTTGGCACCTTGGGAGAAACCAAGAATGCCGACCCACTCTCCGGTCCCGGGATCGTTGTCCATAGCTCGGCGGGTCTGGTTCCGAATTAACTCGGCAGCAGCCTCGGGCTCGATCGCCTCATGGTCGGGTTGCCATCGGAGCCAGCGTCGAAAAGGCCCGTATTCACCGTATACGCTGACGATGTCGGGATGAGGAGCTGAGATAAAGGGCGCTTGCATAAAAACAAGGCGGAGAGAGGATCTGAGGTGGGCGATGAGAACGCGGCATTGAAGCTCAAAGACTTCTGCATTGACACCGCCGCCGTGGAGACAAAGAATGCGGGGGAGATGAAGCGTCTCTGGGTCGTTGGAAGACTGTGTTTGTGTCATTTTGATCACTGGATCACTGACGAAAGTTGGAAAGCGTCTGAAGTTAGCAGTTTTGGTGGTTTTACAAGAAAGCGTTTTCTTCGGTACTAAGACACCGATGTAAGCTATAGGCAGGCAGTACCTTTTGAGCACAGAGCTCGGGTAAGCTTTCAGTCACATTCCCGTAATCAGATGCATTCGGAGTCCGAAATGTGCAGCATGACAATCAATGACAATGTATCGTATATAAAAGACGATACTAATCCCAAAAGATCCTCGACATAATTATCATCATAGCTAAGTCAACATTTATATTCACATGCTAGACCCTTCCATCACTTTATGTAAATCACCTTGTTTACGGTGGAAGCTCTCCCATTGGTCGACAGCGTGGCAGTGTAGGACCCTGAGCTCCAGCCACGCAATCGTTACGTTGGGAGCCAAGCCACGGGCGATGACATCAAATCCCCTCCTCCATGAACGTGTCGCACGTTGGTTCCTTGCATTCACGAACCGGTTTCGCATTGTTTCACGCCACCTCCCAGACTTTCTTAACTCAGTAAAGTGACGAGGCCTCTTTGTAGCACTAGCATAGATTAGATTGTACTCTATTTATCCATGCCAATGCTTAGCTCGTAGTTCCCTATTAAAGACATTCATCCTGTTCCCAGATCTTGGGCACTTTCCATTCTCTTCTCAATTCCTAGCTGTTCTCTTATACCTGATACGCAGCTACCCCGCCATCCATCGATACGACTTCAACCTTACAACCCCAACACCCTATCTACCTACATATCATAACTTCGATGTCTAATCCTGAGAAAGCTCCTTTGAACCCTGCTGGTCACCAGCAGGGAAGCGGTCTACTGCCTACCGCCCAGCCAGGCCAGCAGAACCCTCCTTACGATAACTCTGCCCCTCCTGGCTACGAGCAAGGAGCCGCTGAGCTTCCTACCGACGAGAAGCAACAGCAACCTCCTCAATACGTTCCTCCTCCTGGAGCTGGGGTCGAATCATCACAATCGGCTTCAGACGAGAAGCGCAGACTAGACCAGCAATACTTCCCTCCCCCTCCTCCTGGTCCTCCTCCTGCGCAAGATCAACACCAGCAACCTGCCGCTCATCCAAACCCTCTCCAGGGCAACCCAGTCATCGCTACTCAGCAGCCCCAAGAGTCTCACAAGCCTCTCGATACTCAGCAAAGCCAGCAAAACTACACCATCCCACAGTACAACCCTGCTCAACCTGCTTTCGCTCCTCCTCCTACAAACCCTACAAACGAGCCGGTTCAGCCAACCACCACAGCTCCTACTCATAGCGAGCCCGTCGCTCACAGTACTGATCAAGGACATGGACATGGCTTTTTCGGGCATGGGCACGGTCAAGATACAGGACACACTTCTACGTTTGTCCCTCCTGAGGAACACAAGAAGCCTGGCTGGAGCGAGCGTTTCAGCGCGCTTGGTATGAAGGCTGCGGCACCCATCAACAACTTGGCGCACAAGTTCGGTAGCCAAAGTTTCCTCCCCGAGACTCTTGAGAAGGAGTGTGACAAGGCCGCTTCTATCTTAAAGTCCTTCTGCAGTAAGTCACGTCCAAATATTCGCATTTTCACTTACTAACAATGTCCAGAAAATGGTGTCTATGCCGACCCTACTTCAAGCCAGGTTCCCACTTCCACAGATCCCAAGGCCGAGGCGACTAACGACAAGATCATTGATCCTACTAAGGAAAAGCCCAAGGAGCGAGTTCTTGTTAACATCCCTCCCAAGGTCATTGCCAAGGCTCAAGGTCTCGCCATCTTCACTACCCTTCGTGCCGGTTATGCCTTCTCTGGCGCCACTGGTTCCGGTATTCTCATCTCACGTCTCCCTGACGGATCATGGGGCCCACCCTCAGGTATCCAGGTGCACTCTGTTGGCGCTGGTTTCATGATCGGTCTTGACATCTACGACTGCGTTTGCGTCATCAATAGCCGAGAGGCGCTCAACGCTTTCGCCAAGACCCGCGTCGCTCTTGGTAGTGATCTCGCTGTTGTCGCTGGTCCTTATGGTGCTGGTGGTGCTGTTGAGATCGGTGCTGCTATGGACGGAAAGAAGTCTAAGGAGGCCAAGGATGAAGAGGCTCCTCCCAAGCCTCCCCGACCTACCGAGGACAACCAGAACCTGAAGCCCGAGGATGAGAAGCAGAAGAAGCGTCGCTCTTTGAGCGCCAGCGGTTTCAAACCTGTGTTTTCATACGTCAAGTCTCGTGGCTTTTATGCCGGTATTCAAGTTGACGGCACAGTCGTGGTGGAGCGCAAGGACGCCAACGCTGCATTCTACGGCGAGCGCGTTTCCGTCGAGCAGATCATTCGAGGAGAGGTTCCTCGCCAGGGCCCAAACAGCATGTGGCCCGCTGGCGCACGCAACCTCCTTGAGACTCTAAAGGGAGCTGAAGTCGGATCTCTCAAGGTCAAGCACAGCAAGGATGGTGCGTCCCCGACCAGGGAAGGATTCGGTGGACCTTCTGCCGACCCTTCGGTGCCAGTAGCTTCGGGAGGCGCCACGGGTGATGCGGCGCATCCCCCTGGTTATGTTGATGATGGAGTTCACCGACCCGAGGTTGGAGATGTCAAGTACCGTTAAAGATGAGACATTGATGAGTTTACGAGATACCACCCGAAAGACGAAGTGCTTAGCTTTTAATCAGAAGTAGTGTTAGCCTAAATCACAATTGCTTTAACTCAATAATTGTTGTCTCATGTAAGCGATATAAGCTTACATGATGTTTCACACTCTCTAATCGACACCGATTTACTGCCCATGTCGTTCATTTGTTTCTCACTCTTTTTAGCTATCGAGGCTTCAAGGCCTGATCAGACCTATCTTCGAACAACTAAATTGGATTGGGAACTACAATATAGCATTGCGTACTCACTCTCGCAAGTTGAATTGAATCATTTCTGTCACGGTGCAGGGTAACAAAAACTGCTCGTGACAGCTGCGCCACACCTGCGTCATTGCCCCTCCAACGTGGCGGGCCCGTCAATTTTGATGAAGTCATTTCTAGCAACCCAGTGAAACTGAAGTTAGCAAGAAGCCGTAGAAAGAAAACGGCTCTGGAACTTGTGACCGAGGTCCGCCAACGAAGCCATGTCGACGTAAGAAGCTCCAACTACCGCTTCGATACCTGAGAAGAGCTACTGACAGTCAATGTGTTAGAAACTTTCTTTACCTCCCCTTTCGCAAGTCGACTCAGCTGTCGCTCGCCTCGACAATAAGGCAATATATCAACACCAAATATGATCAGCACCCGGATATGTTCAAGCATGACCTCGAGGTCATCGATGCCCTTCGTCGCGATGCAGTCAACGTCCGAGAACCGCATCCTAGCGGGATTAAGAAGCTACAGGCGTACGCGGGTCAGCTTGTTTGGGTGGGAGGGAAATTTCCGATAGATGTGAGTATCACGCGATGCTAGCTGATCGCAAAGCTGACGTTGTTGTAGATTGGTGCCGAATTCTCTTGGTATCCTGCCCTTGGATATAACACCGATCGACCTATGGTGCGGAATAACTTGAAGTACGAGCTCATGAACATCCTCTACAACCTCGCCTCTCTTTACTCCCAGCTTGCGATTAATACACCACGAGGCAACACCGAAGGTCTCAAGTCCGCAGCCAACTACTTCTCTCTCGCCGCCGGCGTTCTTACACACATGCAAAAAGAGGTTCTCCCCGAACTACGAATGTCCGATCCGCCCGAAGACATGGATCACGATACCCTCGAGTCCCTAAGCCAACTACTCCTTGCACAAAGCCAAGAGTGCTTCTGGCAAAAAGCTGTTATGGACGGCTATAAAGATGCATCGATTGCTAAGCTCGCCGCTCGAGTGTCCGATTTGTACCAATTTGCTGGAGACGCTGCTGTGAAGAGCGATACTATCAGTAGTGCGTGGATCCACCATATGAGCGCCAAGCACCATCACTTTGCTGCGGCTGCGCAATACCGAGCAGCGTGCGATTGTCTTGAGAAGAGAAAATACGGCGAGGAGGTTGCGCGATTGAAGGATGCTGTTACTTGCGCGACTGATGGTCTTAAGGAGGCTCGCAGTGGATATCTTGGCAAAGTTGTGGTTGATGATTTGAACGGGTTGAAGCGAAAGGTCGAGGAAGATTTGAAGCGGGCCGAGAAGGATAATGATGTTATTTATCTGAGTATGTTTGCTAACCATTCTGTTTGGCTATCGACTAACATTCCACAGTCGCTGTGCCGCCCAAATCGGAGCTCAAGATCCTCGATCGCGCAAATATGGCTGTTGCTCGCGTGCCTCCTCAAATCGGCAACCCTTACGAGTACTTTGGCGACCGCGCCGAGTTTGGGCCAGCTCTTTTCTCTCGTCTTGTTCCGTTTTCCGTACACGTTGCGACCTCAATTTACGAGGAAAGACGAGACCGTATGGTCAGCCAGAATATTATTCAAGAGCTGGAATCACTTACAGAAAAGATCCACGAAGTTTTAGCGTCGCTTGGATTGCCTGGATCACTACAAGCTCTTGAAAAGCCTCTGGGTCTACCACCCAGCTTGGTTCAACATGCCGAGGAAATTCGTCAAGCAGATGCTATCAACAGAGTGCATAAAAGCTTTGCCGATATCGATAAACTACGATCGGGGGATATGGCTATTTTTGAAGAGGGTAAGGCCGCTTTAGCATCGGAAGAAGAAGAGGATCAAAGATTACGGATGAGATACGGCACAGACCGATGGGTGCGACCTGAGAGTCGACAGGATCCTCAAGGCGAGAAGCTTTGGCAGCATGCTACCGAAATTGATAGCTACTTCCAGAGCAGCTTTAGCAGTGATGCTCTGGTAAGAGAGAAGTTTGGCGCTGTTCAGGATCTGCTTGCTATTCTGTCAGGGTCTGATCGAGACCTGATGGACTCCGTGCCATCCAGTCGACGAGTTGATATCCCCGAGACATTGAAGCCGGCCATAGGAAGACTCCGAAGCGCATATAATGACGTCTTGCGTCTTGAGAGTCGTCGTCGCAAGAAGGTTGAGGCTCTGCGAGAGAATGCTCGCAGGGATGACATCAAGCCTGATATTCTCAAGGAAGCAGCTCGATTGGAACGAACATATCCTAACACGGCACTCGTTCCGGCGCATTTTGAAGAGTTCTTCGACAAGCGTTTAGACAAGTTGTACGAGCCCGAGGTTGAAGCGATTGAGAAGGAGGCGCAAGATCAAGACCGTCTTCTACAAGACGTTCAACGGGTCAACCGCGAATTTGAAGCGCAGAAACGACAAATGGGCGAACGTGGAAACCGAGAACGTGAGATGGCGTTGCAGAAGTTAGATAACGCCTACTTTAAGTACAAGGAGATCATCAACAATCTGGAGGTCGGAAGGAAGTTCTACAATGATCTGAATAAGATTGTTGGACAGGGCTTCCGCGATGTAATTCGCAATTGGGTTGCCCAGCGTCGCATGGAGGCAAGGGCTTTGGAAGAGTATGTTGCTAATATCTTGAAGACGAAATGTTTACTAATGAATTGTAGGGAGATTAGCATGCCTACGTTGTCGAATCTGAGCATTTCTCACCAACAGGCGCAAGCTCAAGCTCAAGCTCAAGCACAAGCTCAGGCTCAGGCTCAGGCCCAGGCCCAGGCCCAGGCCCAGGCACAAGCACAAGCACAGCAAGCCCAGGCTCAGAGCCCAATGCCTTCTCATCAAGAACCCGCACATTCCTTTGCCCCACCACAGCAACCTCCCCAGCCCGTACAGAGCCCAGCACAGGCAAACGTTCAGTCTTGGGGGGAGACAGTACAGCAACCTAAACCAGTACAACCTCAACAAGCAGCTCCTATGGGCGCAATGTGGAATCCTGGCATGGGTATCAAGTTTGGTCAATCGTCGGGTGGTTCCGGTCAACCTCCCCCTCCCGGAACGTGGAACCCCAACGCTGGAATCAAGTTTGGTTGAGTGACAAGACTTGTAGAACTGTTACAGCATATACCCTATTACTTAGAACGGTTGCTTGCAACCAATTTGTCTTTCCAACATAATATATGAGGCGAATGCGAGCTCTTTAGATACTTTTTATTACTTATTAATCTCAAGTATTTTCCTGTCTCAAAAACTTTTGTGAAAGAAGTCTATGTGCTGAGCCTCGTCTACCAGACCTTAATACCAATTCATCGAACAGTGTACACCCCGTGGCTGACAGCGTGATATCCTTTCTTACCAACCTTGCCCGTCAACTCACTCTTCCACTCTTTGCCCTCCGCAATAAGTTCAATCACCCGCTGAAACGTATAAACAGGCTCCCACCCCAACTCCATAACTGCCCTGCTCGAATCATACACGCGATCAATCCTCTTCAGATGCGCCCAGCCCTTCTCTCCAAACACCCGCGCACACTCAGGCGCGACTGTCTCAAAAACCTCCTTAGGGTTCCTGTCCAATGTCGCAAGCGTGTGAGCGTCCTTTTGGAATGGGGGCGGTGCGCTGATGATGTACTTTCGGAACTTGATGGATCGCGCCTTGGACATAGCGCATACAGCGGCGCGGACGATATCCTCCATGTCGACGCGGCGGTAGGTTAGTTCGAGGACTTTGAGATTGTCATCGGAGAGAGCTGCGCGTCGATCTTCATCGTCGTCCTGTTCTGGGAAGAAACGGCTTGTGCGAAGAACAATGATAGGCAAGCTGGTTTGTTTGTGGATGAGAAAGCAGATATCCTCTGCTGCGACCTTTGTAGCGCCGTATATGTTCTTCGGAATGGGGATGACAGTCTCGTCAATCCATGCAGCCGGCTGTCCGGGCTTGGGACTCAGCGCGGCACCAAAGGTGCTCGTCGTGCTGAAGAACACAAAACTCTCAATCGTTTCCTTGTACTTGGCTGCTTCTTCCAGAAGAACCAGTGTACCAGTGATGTTTGTGTCGATGAAATCCTGCTTGGAGTGGCTTTCCACATGAGGCTTGTGAAGCGTCGCTGCATGAAGAACGTGCTGAATCGGATTATTCATGAAGATGTCTGTGACGAAGGAATGGTCGGTGATAGAGCCTACAAGGTGAGTATTCTCTGAAGGGAGGATGTCGATTCCCAGAGGTTTGAAGCCGAGGGTAGGAAGGGACAGCATTAATGCTGTGCCGAGATGGCCGGATGAGCCTGTTACTAGGACGTTATAGGACATGATGAAAGATTTCCAGGTTAGTATAGGAGGAGGGCGAGGAGAGTGAGTGTTGATGGGAGGAGGATTGTGGTGATGGAGTCGGCGTTTTTGTATTGAGGTGAGTGGGGTTGGAGACGGCGGGTGAGTCAGACAGGCACTAGGACTCAGCAACAACGAAAGTGAATCAGACTGAACAAATAGCACATATTAATACAATTAAGAACGCGTGGTTGTGATGCTGTGATATGGTGCACAGTATTGTCGTAGTATGTCGCTGTGAAAGTGAGATTAGGTAGGTTGAGTTTCACAACGACTGTGTAAGGCTGAGCTGAGAAGCACTCTGTATGGATTTGTCTATGCTACGTAGACTACACAGCAACTGATTATGAATAGAGCATAGAAATTGGTGGATGTGGAAATGGTTGAGAACGGCGCAGATAAATAAATGCCTTCCTGAGTGGCGGCCATAGATGCTACTGCGAAATCGTTATTTCGATCACTCCTCTGACAAAGCCCCGGGGCAGTAAATACTAATCTAAGTACTTCAAGCCTGGGAGCTTGTATTATCTCCATTTAATATATTCGGTCTAAGCCAACATCGCTCACGACATCAATAAAAAGCCAAGCTCCGTATAGAATGTGGGACAAGGCATTTCCCAAGACTTGGGAGTACCAGAATATATAGACCAAACGCTGGTATTACGTGGTATAGAATGACCAAACTAGTTTAAATCTTATGGTCTATACGTTCAAGGTTGCTGGGATCCCTGATGATATCTGTAAACGTATTGCGAGCAAGATACATGGCCTTCATTGCCGTATCCTCACTTTAACCACCAAACCCCATCCTGTTTTGCCTTCCCATATTCCCATAGCATTCTCTCTTCTAAATGTAACCTCCTCAGCTTTGACGAGCATAGTGACTGGCTCCTCCTCCTGTACCTTCGGTTTGGGCGGTGGTGTTTGTGGCTCGTTCTTCTTGAACAGGCCCCATCTCGAAGACTTCTTGGCCTGTTCGACATGTGCTTTGACAACCTGTCGATCGAGTCTTTCAGGTGATATGTACTTTGCCAATCGAACAGCCATATCGTGATCGGACCACCAGAGAACATCGTCTGAGGACGAACTCTGTGTGGTATTGTCTTCCCATCTTCCCCATTCGTCGAAGGCCCTATCTTTACGAGGTTCACTTTCTTTCTTGGGTGCTTGCTTTTGGTCGCCCACTAACTTTCGATCCTCTGTTACTCGTACAACTGTCCGAGAGTGGTCTTCATCTTCAAAGATCCAGTCTTCCCCAACTGCATCTCCTGGAACCAAGATCATTTCTGCTAGCCGTGGGGGCGGATGTATAGCAGCGATTGATGAAAGCATTTCTTCCACATGGGGAACAAGAAGAGTCAGAATCTCACTGTCTCTTTGATCGCGCGCTGATGTGCGAGCTGCTTGGACGGAGTGAATGCGATTGGGAAGGTTGTGAAGATGGGATGAGAAGATTGTCGTTACTGATTGTCGTGGTTCAGAGATCGGTGTTGATACTGATGGACCTGATTCGGTATACGGGGGAGGAAGCTCCCCATCATCGAATGCGTCTTTGGACATTGTGGTGGATATTGCTTGAGCCAAGTTTGGGATTCGAAATGAGAATTGTACGACAATGCAATACTGCCCAACGCCCGATGAACATACCTATACAGAAACACGAACCTGCGGCGTTTAAGTCAAAATCAGCCCACACGCACTAACTCTCAGTTGTGGTTGGACTCAGCCTTGCATCAAGATGGTGACCGAGACCGGAAGCGTAGTATCAGATTAATCAACCAGGCAATCGCCGAGAGTTTGATAATATAAATGACAGCCTTGGGCTGCACTTTATCTCTGCCTGATGAAAGGAAGTCATGTTAATTGGTTGAGTATCGTGGCGCAGCATGCCAAGGAGACTTCAGCTTCTGGACATTCCAGGCATTGAAGTACATGTGATCATGTTCACTGCAGTCGGGCGTAACATTTGTCCCCGCAATATCATGATGCCAAGGGTCCGAGACACCAGATTCGGATACCGGCAGGAGAGAAGGGATGTCTCGGTGATATGATATCATGAGAGGAATTGTGAAGTTGATGTTTCCGCGGGTCTCAAGGGTATGGCGGAACGGAAATTAGACGGGTCCATCTACGGGGGCTGTGCATAAGTGCGGCTGGAGAATTAGACTTGGAGACTCATTGGAAAATGCAGGAACAACAGTTTAAGATTTCCAAGAGATTCATAAAGTAACAATTGTTGTGAAATGGATCAAATGGCCTCAATGCGCAAAGAATGTTCGAGTACTGTATCAATTCAGCTGTCAAGTTTCGGGCGATTGGCGATAGTGATCCAAAGCTGAAGGGCCCTTACAATGCCCAGCTTCAGTGCTCAAACCAACCACAAAGAACGGATCTACCCATGCTTTGATGAGTCCTGTAATTCGTTCAAAAGTTACGAACAACGCCTCCCTGTTCATGTTTAGTGCCAATCCCCCATATTAATTATCTCCAAGCGATATCGCCCAGCCTTACAGTCAAGTCACGGGATGCATCCTGCATACCCATTTCGGAAACGCGAGGAAGCCTTCTGGAACGAATGTCAATAACCCCACAAGGCATGATCGACAAGGTTCAGGGGTGTTGGGGGACTCCGCCACCACCTTGAGAGCTTCACCACAGGTAACAGCGCGAACAGGCGAGGCACTCTGATAGAGCAGATCATGTGCAAGAACCCTGCAAGTCAGTAGCTTTGAGACATTCGAGGTTGAGTTTGTGTTGGATATCATGTCGTGCGACGTCTATATAAGACTCTTGTTGGTTCCTTCATCAAGCCACTTTTTAAAACATCATAACAACTCGATATTCTCTAGTAACTCATCAGTTCTAGGGACTTATAACACACTCGTTGCAAACAACTACCAACAGTCACAACTTGACAGTATCAACTTTATCTATACACCAACTGTCAACCACCTTCAGTCTTGACGACAACAACAATCCACCACAATGTCTTACAGAATCTCTGCACCAGATGAGTACCTTGCCATCACTGGCATGGGAATCAAGACGGTCAAGATCGCAAAGGCAACTTGGGTCTGGCCTCTTCAAAGATGCACACGCTTCAGGTATGTAGTCCACTCCTCAAGTCCAATCCAGTCACTAACTCCACAACCAGTATCCGACCACACGACTATGCTATGGACCTGCAGGCCATGACAAAGGAGAAGCTACAATTCTCTCTACCTGTAGTATTCACAGTGGGCCCCGATCTTAACCAGCGCGGGGCCAACCAGCGCGGTGGGGTTGACGATGAAGCCGAGGACATCTTGGCTCGCGAAGATCGAGGCGATGCTTTGATGAAGTATGCTATGCTTCTGGCGGATGCTGAAGCGAAAGAGCATGTCCACCAGAGCCAGCATGTCGCAAACATCGTCAAGGGTATCATCGAGGGTGAGACCCGAGTCTTGGTCTCGAGCATGACCATGGAGGAGATCTTCACCGAGCGAGAGGTCTTCAAGAAGAGAATCTTCAGAAACATCCAGAATGAGCTCAGCCAGTTCGGAATGTTCATCTTCAACGCTAATGTAAGCACCTTGAAACTTGAGATATCGTAAATGTATCGTGAGCTAAGAAGATTCCCAGGTCAAAGAGTTGAAGGATGCACCCGACTCAGTATACTTCGCCTCCCTCTCCCGCAAGGCCCACGAGGGAGCTACCAACCAGGCCAGGATCGACGTGGCAGAGGCTCAACTCCGCGGAAACGTAGGAGAAGCCCAGCGTATTGGCGAGCAGGAGCGTGAGATCGCAAAGATCAATGCCGAGACCGCGGTCCAGAAGACAGAGCGTGATATTGAGCGCGCTCAAGCAGAAGCACACCTCGACACCAAGAAAACAGCCCTCACCCGTGACGTAGACATCGCTAGAGTTACAGCCCAGCGTATCCTCGAGTCCAAGGATGAGGACCTTAAGAAGGAGGTCGAGATCAAGCGCGCGGCTGCTGAGATGGAACGTCTTCGTGCTAGCGACGTTGTCAAGGCTACTATTGAGAGGGAGAGCAAGCAGCAAGCTGCCGACGCAGCTGCCTACGAAGTCGAAGCTGATGCTCGTGCTCACCAGGAAGCTAGTCAGCGCAAGACTGATGCCCATGCTTACCAGACCAAGATCGCTGCCGATGCTGATGCCGCTGCTTCTTATGCGAAGGTTACCAAGAGTACCGACGCCGCAGCTTATCAGACTCGTAATGATGCTGAAGCATTCAGCTATGCCACTCAACAGCGCGCTGAGGCTGAGCTCGTTGCCAAGCTTCGCGAAGCAGAGGGTATTTCCGCCATGGCTGACGCCTACGGCAAGCTCTCCAACGCCTTTGGCGGTCCTGCTGGTCTCCTTCAGTACATGATGATCGAGAAGGGTACCTATGTCGAATTGGCCAAGGCCAACGCCGCTGCTATCAGGGGTCTCGAGCCCAAGATTAGCGTCTGGAACACTGGCAGTGCTCAAGGCGGCCAGGGCGCTGACCCAACCGAGACTATGCGCAATGTTTACCAGATGCTTCCTCCTCTGATGAGCACTATCAACGAACAGACTGGAATTACCCTGCCCGAGTGGCAGTTTGGAAAGATGAGCGCTGGAGTTGATGCGGTTAACCAGGAGGGTGCCAAGGTCAACGGACACAAGAGCCATTAAGCGGCTTTCGGTTTAAGAGGTGGAATCCAGGGGGAGGTTGTGGTTGCGGGATTGATGGACGATCTTTATGTGATTATGCTTTGAGATATCCGGCTTTTGCCATGCTCGCTTTTCTTTTGTCTTTAGACTGTATTAGTATTTGATACCACTTTTCTAGTTCAAATTGACAACTCTATAATGCATCTTTTCTCACCCGAAGCTGATTATTCTTTAACTGTGCCAATCCAAGAAAAATATATCCCAAGAACCCCACGTGATTATTCCAACCATGGAGCGGCATGCCTCTTCATGCCCATGCCGTCACGTAACGGCTTTGTAATGGTGTTAGTGCCCCTCTGCTTAAGAGTATGTTCCAAATATTGAGGAGATTTTAACCCTTTTAGCTCTGATGAGGCTTGTCATGCGGTCACGCAGCATATCCACCGATGAGCTGTCGTCAATGGTCTCCTGTAGGGTATCGATGGTGTTCTTAGCGATATCTTTGAGTACATGTATCGCTGTTGTTAGTAATATGAGATTGTCGTGTACTCATGCGAGTAATTTCCTCCATTCAATAGCCTTGTGCCCAATCGCTTCAATCTTCTTAACCCAACCAAGTGGGTAACAGAAAAATTGTCTTTGATGGCTTAGGCTACCATAATAAAGTACCCGACCTGCTGATCTACACTAGTATAGAGTGAACAAATAATTTCGTCTCTTATGCCTCCAGGGGCCAGTTCTTCTGATACCTTAATGCCAAACTCGAGCTGTTGTTATTGGGGGCGGCGTCGCATAGCAACTGCGAACAGACTTCTTCGTGACCTATCCTACGCCGCTCTGCGACAGGTGGTCTGGAGATAACTGGAAGCTTCCCTTGTTAGACAATGGACTCGGAGTTCCCGTAAATCAGTGTGCTATTCTGTCTGTATACTTTAAAGGACCAGCTCTTCAAAAAGTCTTAAAATAGGGATCAGTTCACGTATGCCTTAAGTAGATCGTTCTCGAGACCGAAACGTTTCAAGATTCACAGCGGAACAGGAAATGGGATCAAGGATTTAGGGAAAAAGTATTATTTTATTAAGTACGCATTGCGGGCATCTTTATCACCAGATGTGTCACTAGCAAACCCTACATAGAAGTGAGTCAGGGCCGGCGGAACAGGAAATGGGATTTGAGCGTTAGGGCGGGGTCTCGCGAAACTGGAGATG
>JABFEW010000480.1:0-37835 GCA_013618405.1 Fusarium hainanense | reverse complement strand
TTTGCAGTAATTCCTTATAAAATTAAATATCTATAACTTTAAGCTATTAATCTAATGATCTTAGCTGCTTTTAGTTATGTACCCTTGGTGGGAAAATACACCCCTGTGGGCTGTACTGTATATACAAGGTTCGAATCACAGCCGTTAGAATTTGGGAACCAATGAGGGATGTTGGAGGCTTATTAGCTTGCGAAGATTGACTGGCAAGGTGACGATGAAACAAATGTTGGCTGCAATGCCCACCTCAATTCGTATTAGTTACTGTGTGTTTCCTAACATAAGATGATGCAAGACCTTGGCAGCAAGGGGCAATCCGTGGCTGTCTTAGAACCCAGCGCGAACATTGATCGAACATAAAATCGGGGCTGGATTCGTTTATCATTAACAACTTGGAAGAAGGGTGAGCGTTTTCTCTTACAAACCCCAACAAATAACACCATACCATTATCTGTATGTGTCTCTGAGTAACATGGCAAAGTGACAGAGACTCATAGGACGTTGGACTGCCATTAACTACCATGTACACTCAGTTGATGGAGGCGTGATAGACGCCTAGCACCAAGAAAAGATCACTAATATCTGTGTAGTGCCTGCAGATAACGAGGTGGCTGGAGTTTACAGAATGCAACTGTCTACAGTCTAACGGGTTTAAAAGGACTTCGGAGACTTGTTCATATTGTTTGCACGCACTTTCTACCTGAATTAAGATAAATGCGTTGTCCTAGCTCTTAAACTCGCAGCCAATGGAACGGAACTGACTGGCTGAGGATGAAGCGTCGTATCATCTGCTCCACTGCTTGACGATATGTCTGTCACGTCGATATCATCAACCAGTGACATCAGTCCCAGACCCTCCTAAGCGAACTACAAATACAGTATAGAGGCTCCGGGAATGCGGGAGACCCATGCCATGAACCCTTGTCGCGGGGTTGTTGAGCGCTTAACCCTCGTCATCAATTGGGCCCCGTCTTCTGGTAGATGCGCCCGTTTATTGCAGCTGTAGCTGGTAAGGGTTTGAGCGCATCCGGCAGTAATTGGCTAAGGTTCTTTTTGAGTGCAATTTGGGCTTGGAAGGAAGCTGGGGTTTCCCACATGAGGCCCTAACTTACACTCCCCGTCAGCGCCAACGTTGCCAGCGTCACTCTTTTCGTGATTTACTGGGCTCTTAAGGCTTAGCCCATGGTAGTGACGGCACGAGATCGAGTTGCAGTAGTTAGCGGGGAGTAAAGGGTGGACCGACGCTCCTTCACTGTTCCCATCTATGGGTGAATGTCAGGGACTTGTCCAGCCCCCAACCGTCGCCTGATATACCTGTTGGTTCCTCGACCTGCGCCAAATTGGGCGGCTGTTCTCCACGTTTATTCCCACCATTCACCCTGAATCTTCTCCTTTGGGGATTAATTTCATCCTTTTGTTCTGTTCCTTCTTTGCATTTTATATCGTGTTTTCTCTTGTTGTTGTCGTGTCTTTTCATTTTCTCTTGCTCGTCGAGCTTCTCATAGCTCCGGGCTCCAGCAGTCCAAGGTGTTGTTCGGTAGGGAAGACGTGTTGCTCTTGCGGGGTTCCATCCATCCATCGATTCGATTCAGTGTCGCATTCATTCGACCACCAGCACCCATTGCAATCATGAGAATAGGGTGCTTGCAATTCGCGCCCCAGGTGGGAGATGTCAACAACAACTTGAATCGCGCCGATGCGGTATTGTCACGAGCGAACCCCGACGATTTGGATGTCCTTGTCCTACCCGAGCTGGCTTTCTCTGGTAATTTGTCTTGAGCTGTTGAAGTTGACGGGGAGCGGCAAAATTCTCTGTCATCTTCCTCAACTCTTACCCACAGGATATAATATTTTGTCATGTTCAAAAAGCTAACACTGAAAAGGGTACAACTTCAAGTCGTTGCAAGACATTACGCCATTTCTCGAACCCTCCGGCTCTGGCATCACGTCTCTCTGGGCTAGGACAATCGCTCTCAAGTATAACTGTACCGTCACTGTAGGATACCCCGAAAAGGTCGACGTTTCCCCCAAGTGGCCTACGGGCCCCGAATACTACAACTCGGCCATTGTCGTCAACGGAGACGGCGAAACAATAGGAAACTACCGGAAATCCTTCCTATATTATACCGATGAGACGTGGGCCTTGGAAGGCGGACAAGGATTTTTTGAGGGCTTCATTCCCGGACTAGGGAACACCTCGATAGGAATATGTAAGCTCATAAAGGAACTCTTAGCTCGGACTGATATAACTAACATGTTCATAGGCATGGACTTGAAGTATGTTACACTTACTATGTGCGGAATTATAGTATATGAGCCACTAACCTCGAGGTAGTCCGTACAAGTTCGAAGCCCCATGGAATGACTTTGAGTTTGCATATCATGTTCTTGAAGTAGAGTCAAATCTGGTTATCGTATCCATGGCCTGGATGACCAGGGAGGAACCTCGTCGATTTACACGCATGCCCAACGAACCTGATATGGAAACCCTGACTTATTGGGTCACTCGACTTGAACCTCTTATCCGCGCTGAGAGCGAAGACGAGATCATTGTTGTCTTCTGTAACCGTTGCGGCAATGAGGACGAGGTGTTGTACGCAGGCACCAGTGCAGTTATCGGTGTCCAAGATGGAGAAGTCAGGGTCTATGGTCTATTGGGACGGGGCGAGAAAGAATTATTGGTCGTCGACACCAATAACTCCCCCTATGCAAAGCTTGTCTACCGTCCAGATCCAAGGGGTGCCGGCATGGAGGCACCTGGAAAGTTGCAACGAGAGGCAAACAACAATCCTTGGTCTAACGAAATTCGACGCCATTTGGAAGATTCCATCAAGGATGACGAGTCAAAAAGCAACGCTAGTCATACAACAACCCCATACACCTCAAGCTCAATGACAAGACTAGGACAGCAGCCTTCTACCATGTCACAGCGTTGCACCCTTCCTAAGGATGAAGCCACCGATTCGCCGAGAAGACGCCAGGCGCCTACGATTACCATCCCTCCAGCTCCTGGTCTGGTATCGAGCGACTCCATGCGATCTCCAGGCGTGGATAGCCTCAACATTCCCACCCCGTCGGCGCCTAGTCCAACCCCTATAAATCTACGACCTAGACTCATCATTCCCGAATCGCCTCCTATTCTTCCTCACCAGTATCCTCAAGACCATCCCATTAGCGCTGCTTCTTTGAGGTCAGAAAGATCTGTTCAGTCCAATATGTCACATGCCTCTACTAGTACTGTACAGACACGCCGACCAGAAGACAGTACTCCATATCCCAACAGCGCTGCGCCCCTCAGTGGCTACCCAACCAACACCTTTAAAACGGAAGAGGGCATGTACAGCCGTCGTTTCACCAGCGCAGACCCAGATGATGGAATGACACCTTTATCGTTCAATGGGTTGTCCCCAACAGATGACCGATGGTTCTGGAGAGCCTCGGAGTCTGCCGGACCAACACCGCTATCTGCTGGGTGGACACCGGCTACAGCGGTAGGCAGGAAGCCAGAGCCTTTTCCCTGGTCCGAGATCAAGGCAGATATTCGCCCATCGAGCTCTAGTAACATTCCAGATCGCAACAAGAACAATCCCACCCCCAAAGACCTCAGAGCGTTCAGCCCGTTGTCGAATACTTCATCGAATAGAACTAACGGAACGATCATATCCGAATCTTCCGAGGCTTCGCGGGCTTCTAGATCGTCCCGAGCATCGAGGGGTACGGCAAAGTCCCCATCGAAGCAGGACAAGAGTTATGCCAGACCGCCATCACCAAAATCCCGAAACGCGAGTCGGACAGGAACACGAGAAAGATCCGATTCATCACTCGAGGCCCACAACATTAGTGATGCCATAACACAGCATCTTGAAGGGATTTCCCAGCGTGCAGAATCTGCCAGTAGAATGAGATCAGAATCTGCGAATGGCAAACGCATTCAAGACTGGCCCCAGTTCAGAAATCGCAGCAGTAGCCGTCCGAAGTCCGCTTCAAACAATATCCAAACGGAACAGCATATGATTCCGATAGCTGCTAGCCCAAGTCTCTTCAGAAACGAAAACTCAGGTCACCAACAATCATCGTCACGATCAGATTTTGACAACCGTGCCGGTACTTTCAATAGCCTTGAAGGCGTTCTTCATACCACCAACACGGAGCGAGCTAGAACACCTGTCGCGAACAATATTACATCCCATACGTCCATGCGCGCTGCGAGCCGTGGCCGAATGCCAGATCCCAAGCCTTTATCGACCAATGGAGCATATGATTTGACGATGCCATCAGTTGAGCGCTCTACATCTGAAGACTCAACTCGCAACGTATTGCTACACAGCCGGACAGATCAGCATCGATCGAGAGGACGACAATCCCGAACGCGAAGAACTTCATCTGGCCAGAATGGCCGTATGCCGCCTCGCGACGTTATGCCCCGCGATTTTGCAAGAGTTGAATCGGTGGTTTGCCCCAGTTGTCCTGTTCATGGCCGGCATCCCTCTACAAGTCGGAGCAGGCATACTGAAAGCGCACCTCCGGTCAATCACCCGATCGCGAGACCCGTCACCGTGAGACCTGTTACAGTATCGCCTCATGGTAGACAGGACCACACTGCTACTCAACAGGACCACAATCGCCTCCCGGCTGACAAGCCAATCCCACAGCCAGAAAAGTCTCCTTTTACTGTTGCCGGGTCTCGCGACCAGTCCCGAGAGAAAACCTCCGAGTATGCAACGAACGAACTAGCAGATGCGAGTGACTCTGGATCTTTTGCAGAGACACTGCAGACAATTTCGACACCTGGTCGGTCACCTGCTACGCCTTCCTTCTTTAACCCTAGCACCCCGAAGGCCATGGTTTTCAAAACGAACGATCTGGATGTCGACTTATTTTCCACTGGTCACTTGGATGAGACCGGTGTACCTGCAGTATCTCTACCCGAAGGAGACAGTGTTCAAGTCGCGTAATAATTTACACGCATACACGCCCAGACGCAGTCCCGTTCTACTTTCTTTGCTTGCGTATATCCTCACGATGCAGATGCCCACCACTTGTCTTCTTTCATTATGATTCACTTTGTTTTTAAGAAAATTGATGGATTCGCGATGGGTATCGGTTGCGCTGCGTGTGCGAATGACTGATATTTTGGATATTTGATCTACCAACCCTGGGTTCAATAACTCAGCAGACTAACATGTCTTTGGAGTTCGCTCGGAGATCTGTTTTCCCTCATAACGCTTCCCCTACTTGGCACCAGATGCTTTTATCGCATCATATATTTTATTTGTTTTTGTTAAGCGGCGGACTGGCAAGCTAGGCGTTCTGCGAGCCTGTAGTAGATAGATAATGAAATACCTATGCTATGACACAAAATATTCGATTGAGATGAGTAATATTGGGAGACAACTTGAGTTAGTACGTAGACACAGTATTCTTACTTTTACATGAACATTTTTTTGGCCTTTCTGGTTTTGATAACTTAAATCCGTAGTGCAAATACCAGAATCAGATATACAAACGAGGCGGCCATGGCGTGTTGGTGATATCCATACAGGAAAAACATAACAGACCAATTCTAGCGAATCAATATGTTCTGCAAGCACTTGTGATGATGTTTCTTCGATGGACGGAGAACCCTTACCCTGTGCCGCGGACTAGCAATCTCACGGGAACAAAAGCCGGACTAGGTCTGACGAAGGCGCTAGACAGGGGCAAAGTTGAATTGACAAGGGTGGATGATCGGTCATTGAGCCTGTAGCCGCTGAGGCTAGTGTGAAAAGACTAGGGGTCCTTGCAGCGAAGCTCAGTTGGAGTCGGTCATTGTCGTGATAACGACTGTGAGTGGTCGATTCCCCTCATCTACCGGCCTCTCAACACCATCCATCTTGAAGAACCCACTGATGCCAACCAATCCTGGCGACAATCAAGCAGCTATCACAGCTCCAGATCCTCAAGATGCGGAGGCTGGGAGGGAACGGTGGGACTTTGGCCCCCAATCAGACATTTATCTTGTCACTATCCCTATGCGCCTATGCAGCTTTGCGGTGCGGATTGATATTGACCTGTCTGTCACCACGCCATTTCAACTCATCACTCGCATCATTCACATCGTGCTTCCTCTAGAGAGAGATTCCAACGATCTGTAACCGCGCTCATCACATCATCTTGCGCGCCAGGCACAAGAAGCGCCACATCGTACCCATTGGCATATCATATGTCACACATGGCGCGGCGTCTCTGAACCGTCCAGCCTGATATAAGAGCAAGACTGCGGCCGATTTGTCGTCCCGCCCCCAGCGGCAAACCTCGTCCTACTGCGCACGCAGAATAACCCTCAGCTTCACCTATCGCTGGGACTGGACATGTAACACAGCGGACTTATCCCCTCTACCGGGCTCCGTTTTCTTTCACTTGGGCTTTCCATCTGTGACCCATACAGTTATCCGGGCTATCTGTCTTTGCGACAAACGTCCAACCCCTCCTCGACCATAAATCAGTTTCACCCAGAATGCGTGGGTTAACTTTGATAACAACAGGCCTGAGCCTGCTACATCCAGCTATTGCCATCCTTGTAGCTGATGATTCACCCTGCGGAACGGTATGCGGCAATGTCCTCGACTCGACTACCAGCGACGATGTTGTCTGCCATGAGGGCGACTATGATAGCGGCTCAGGCATTGTGTTTCAACAATGCCTCACATGCGAGCAAAGCAGTGACTACCGCACAAAGAATAATGAAACAGACCAGCATTACTTCCTTTGTAAGTGACACATTTATGATGCCTCATTGAGATTAGGTATTGACTGCTCCTAGACAACTTACGTTACGCTACTTCATATTGTTTGTTTGGAATCCCCGATAATAAAAACACCATCAACACACCTTGTCTGACTTCGTAAGTCGTCACTTCTAGCATGGCACCCAGACTGTTCCTAACAACTTAACAGAAAAGCCTGCGGGCCTTTTCGCGACTCCATAATTTATAACAATTTGACTGCAGAGGTTGATGGTTATGACTATTGCGATACTTGGCCTGTGCACGACACAGCCGACTTTCTTGGATGCACAGAATGTCTTCAAGCAGGGGACAATCATTTCATCTCGAACTGTATGTCTTGGAACAACTTCCCACTAGTCAATTTGCTGATTATGAGCAGTCATCACAGTTCTTCAAGCTGGATGTGAACAAAAGCCTGAACCTGGTACGCTTGTCTCTACAGACGGAAGCATATTCTCGAGAGATAATGTCAACATCACTGCACCATCACCAGTCGCTTCCCTAGACCCGGACTGGCTTGATCAGGGTCCTCTTAGTTTGGGAGCCAAAGTTGGCATCGCCGCTGGAGGCCTAGCCTTGATACTATTCATTCTTGGATTCTGCATCATTTGGCGAGGCAGAAGACGCAGAAGGGCGTTTCTTAGCAAGCTTGAGACAAAACAGGCCAACTCCTGGCCGACTCCCCTTACTATTCCCCGAGAAACTCGAGAGACACGCGATACCCCTCTCAGCCAGAAGCCGCTCAGGAGTTGGGATGAGTCGCCAGTCAGTGTCCGATCCGAGCAATTGTTCCCACCGCATCATGTCTCGCCCTATGCTTCGCAGTACAGCAGCCCTGTAAGCGCAACAGAACTGAAGCTCGCCCACTGGCCGGTAATGGCACCCAACCAGCAGACGACTACGGCAATTCATAACCAAACGCCGTTCCCGCCCATGTTCCCGTCAATGTATCAGCCGGATCCAACCAGCTCTCAGATAGGGGTTGCTCTGGGTGGGGATGACTCGTCCATCAACTCAGGCAACTCCAAAGGCAAAGGGCACCGCACAGAGGAGTACGAGATGACTCCAGTGGATAACCCGCATGCGGGTATAGGGATCTATCAGCCCGACCCTTATCGAACCGGCGAATCCAGTACATCTGTTCCACGGGCAGGATACTTCCCAGAAGGAATTTCGTATGTAAATCAGGCGTACGGTTATCCGAAATCGAGTTACGGGGATCATGATGACCATCAACGGGGACGTTACCCCTAAAGCTGGCGAATTATTTGGCATACACTGCATAAACTGCATTTATCATCTCTTTTATTAGCTCGGCGTTGAAGGTTGAAGGTTGAAGGTTGAAGGATGGATACCATGATGTGATGACTCTGACTGAACCGTACATATTTACGCTGCGAAATACGTCAAGAGTTCAGTGAAATATATATAACTAATTTATAAGCTCCTACTTACTTCTAAGTACTTACCTATTCAAAATATTTAGTTGTTCAGCGAAATTCATGCACTACCTTTTATTTTGTTTTATTATATATAAGTACCTAGGTAAGGTAAGGTAGCCAATGAAGTGTTGCAAAACAAAATCTGCGCTATGGAAACATCGCTTGTGGCTGCCACTGTGGCGGGACTCAGAAAAAAGGCTGGTATTACTATATACAGACTAGTGTCCAATTGCCGCCACACACCGGTCGCAGCTTCCTTCCGCCCCACAGTCAAATCCGCCCAGAGAAAAAAAAATTTGGAAGCTTCCTTCCATATCATCACACCGGGCAAGACACCGAGGAAATTTACGACTCGCACCTTCCGTTTCTTCCCTCCTGTCGCTTGAAGCACCTGCCGCGCTTGGCCCGGAATATCACACAGATTCTCCAAAAAGGAAGTCACATTTAACAGTCAAGATGTCTAAGGAAGTCGCGGTCGTCAAGAAGACGACAACCGAGGAGGACTATGTTATCAAGCCCCAGGCTACCACTCCTTCCCTCGACACCAGCCAGTGGCCTCTTCTCCTCAAGAACTACGAAAAGCGTGAGTCTCCCGATGATAAGTTGCGCCTGCAACTTCTTTTTTGATATTTTTTGTGGCCATTGAGCCTCAATTGCTCGCTTCAATTCAAGATTCAAGGACTAACTCGTAATCTTCAAAACTTGCAGTTCTCGTTCGCACTGGCCACTTCACTCCCATCCCCAATGGCTGCTCTCCTCTGAAGCGCGACCTTAAGCAGTACATCAGCTCTGGTGTCATCAACCTCGACAAGCCCTCCAACCCTTCCTCTCACGAGGTTGTCGCTTGGGTCAAGCGCATTCTTCGGTACGAAAAATTTCAACTCCACACTATCGCGTCAATGCGCGCGTTGGAATATTTGCTAACAGTATCTCAGATGCGAGAAGACAGGTCACAGCGGTACTCTTGATCCCAAGGTTACCGGTTGCTTGATTGTCTGCATTGACCGCGCCACTCGTCTTGTCAAGTCCCAGCAGGGTGCCGGAAAGGAGTATGTTGCTGTTATCCGCCTCCACGACAAGCTGCCCGGTGGCCAGGCTCAGTTCGCCCGCGCTCTTGAGACCCTCACCGGTGCGCTCTTCCAGCGTCCTCCTTTGATCTCTGCCGTTAAGCGTCAGCTCCGTATCCGAACCATCCACGAGAGCAAGCTCATCGAGTTCGATAACGACCGACACCTCGGTGTCTTCTGGGTCAGCTGTGAGGCTGGTACCTACATCCGAACACTCTGTGTTCACTTGGGTCTCCTTCTCGGTGTCGGTGGCCACATGCAGGAGCTTCGACGTGTTCGCAGTGGTGCTATGGACGAGTCTAAGGGCCTTGTCACTCTTCACGACGTTCTCGACGCTCAGTGGCAGATGGACAACACTCGCGACGAGTCTTACCTCCGCAAGGTCATCTCTCCTCTTGAGACCCTCCTGACCTCTTATAAGCGTCTGGTCGTCAAGGACAGCGCTGTCAACGCCGTCTGCTACGGTGCCAAGCTGATGCTTCCTGGTCTTCTCCGATACGGTAAGTCCTACTATACAATCTCTCCTGTCGCAAATCGCTAATTCCTTTTCAGAGTCCGCCATTGAGCACCATGAGGAAGTCGTCCTCATGACCACCAAGGGTGAGGCTATTGCTCTGGGTATTGCCCAGATGTCTACCGTCGAGATGTCCACTTGCGACCACGGTGTTGTCGCCAAGGTCAAGCGCTGCATCATGGAGCGTGACCTTTACCCCCGCCGATGGGGTCTCGGTCCCGTTGCCCTTGAGAAGAAGAAGCTCAAGGCTGACGGAAAGCTCGACAAGTACGGTCGCCCCAACGATGCCACTCCCGCCAAGTGGAGCTCCGAGTACAAGGACTTCAGCGCCGATGCATCTGCCGCCGCCGCTGCTGCTACCCCTGCCACTCCCGCCAAGGCCTCCGAGGCTGAGGACACCCCCATGGAGGAGGCCGCTTCCCCCGCTGCTGATGACAGCAAGGACAAGAAGCGCAAGAAGCACGAGGGCGAGACTGCCGAGGAGAAGGCTGAGAGGAAGCGACGCAAGGCCGAGAAGAAGGCGGCCAAGGCTGCTAAGAAGGCTTCCAAGGGCGAGGCTATGGATAGCGACAGTGATTAAGCGTTTCAAGGCCAAGAGTTTGGTTATAAGCTTGAATCATAAAGCGGACCTTGATACCCGAGATGTAGGGTCTGTTGGCAAGGAGCGGTCTGCATGCTGTACCATATTCGCTTTTGGTGCCGTTTCTTTTGCTGTTTGAAATTGTTTTTCTGGGGATAATATGGCGTTTGGTTTGAAAATCCTGGAGTAGATGTCAGGCACTCAATGCAAAGGACGATAAAAACTACGACATGTCTCCGATGGTTGATTCCCTAGATTCTGTGAATGAATGTATGTATGTGATTGTAACATGTCTCACTGCTGCAGACTGCAGACTGCAATTGGTTCCTGTGACCGGCTTGTGTAATGCCCGATGATGTGTGTTTTAAGAGATACTGATACACGATGCATGATGTTGCGGTCACGTAATATTGGTGGCTCGCTAAGAACATGGAATCGTTGGGTGCGTAGTTGAGGATCCATCATCTTGAAACGACTAGAAAGTCTGGGCGACGCATGTGTTGTCATGAAGAAGCAAACGAGCTGAAGCTACTGCACATATGATGACACATTTTCTGGGTACAGGATTAAGAAGCTAAGTTAAGACGAGGTTCCACAAGAGGAATATTCTGAGAAGATTCTGATACGCAGAATCTGGCGTAGTTCATCTCTTACAGTATGGATGCACATACATATGTACGTAGTAACAGTCCAACCACTGGCGTGTTAGTCGTGAATCACTAAAGAGAACTAGTCTTGGCCCGACGAAACATCGGATCTGGGCCGGAAAACATGGGACGAATCAGACTTAAGCAGCGCATCTCTGAGTAACAGCTGTCCCTGTTTCATCATTAAACAGAGTGGCTATCAGAGATGGCTATGGCTTCTCTGGTTCGCCCAGAATCATCATAGCGTCAATTTACAGCTCAATCGACCAACGCATAAGACGGCATGAATGATCGAGGAGGATCCTGGCTCGGGCGTCGTCTGGGCCCATCTGACATATTGAACCCTGAAATCTCGGTGCTCACTATAAAGGATTTCAGGGACGGTCTTAAAATAAACCCTTTAAGAAAGATGGGACAGATCAGACCGCAAAGGTGGCCGTCTTTGTCATGCTTGAGATTGCATGAACACAATGAGGGTCGAGTGTTATGGAGGACGACCCATGACTTGGCCTAGGGCAGTGAAGAGCCACGAAGTATAAAGTCTAGACGAAAGGGCTGATTCATTGATAGCTGTTGAGTTACTCATTTCTAATTCTCCAATACCCAGTACTATTCTTAATACTTATTCGACTGGGCTTCTTTTACAAAAGAACCTTCAAACAAACAAAAGTCTACTACCCCAACCCCCTATCAACACGTTGTTGCTGCATGACCTCAACAACTTTATTATAATCTTCATAACAAGGTTCTATCTCGGCAGTGAACACTTTGCAGCCTCTTATATGGACCCTTGACTCAATAATCAACGTCAGAGCCTGTTGATCCCTCTTCCTTCCAACTATACTTGGACCCATTGATCGACCACCCATGACATCGAGATTAACAGGGACCGAAATTGAGGCTCAGCTGGGCAATTTATATAAGACGTTCCCGACGTCTTGCAACAAACTGAAATCAGACAGCATGCCTATCATGTCTTCTTTTCCGAGCTCTTGGGGGCACCTAGTTGTCCTTTTCCTCTCTCTTTCTCTTCTAAACATTGCCTCAGCTCTGCCCACAAAGTCTTCTTCTGCTTCAATACGACCATTTCTACTCCCACCACCCAGGCAGATGATAGGTAAAAGATCTTCATCTCAACCTTCGATTCGCCCATACTTGCTCCCACCTCCCAAACAACTCATCAGCAAGAGATCAGAAGCTGAAACCTTCCTGCCTCGACTGGACGTCAACTTCCCCGATCCTTGTCTTCTCCATGATGACGACGGCCGCTGGGTATCTTTCGCGACAAGCGGAAACGGGCATCACATCCAAATGGCTGTGTCTAATGATCCTTTTGGCCAGTGGACACACCTTGACCAAGATGCTCTCCCCGGCGACGGATGGACAAGCGGCAAGAATTTCTGGGCTCCTGATGTGCGCAAGCTAGGTGATAACTCGTACGTCATGTACTTCTCAGGACAAAATCCCGAGGGCGGTCACTGTATCGGAGTTGCGCGTTCAAAAAACAGCACAGGCCCATATGAGATGGATCCCAAGCCCTTCGCATGCCCCAAGGACGAAGGAGGAGCAATTGATCCTGCGGGTTTCTACGACAAGTCGACAAACAAGCGCTATGTCGTCTATAAAGTCGATGGCAATGCTCTCAAAGGCGGCGCCGGCACTCCGATCCGACTGCAGGAAGTTTCCACCGAAGATGGATCGACGCCGATCGGCGCGCCTGTGGATATCATGGACCGGGTCCCTGAAGAGGACGGGCCCCTGGTTGAGGCTCCCAACCTAGTGCACACACCAGACGGCAAATATCTGCTCTTCTTCAGCAGTCACATGTACACGGACAATGCATACGATGTCAAGTATGCCGTGGCCGATCAGGTCCAGGGACCGTATCATCGGGGAGATGCCCCGTTCCTCAAGACGCCGGCTCTCGGGCTCAAGGGGCCCGGTGGAGGCACAAGTGCTGAGGACGAAGGCTTCTTGGTGTTCCACGCGTGGTGCGGGAAGGGCAAAAGGTGTATGTACACCATTGGATACGATGTTGCCAGGGTGGAGGACTTTGCCTAGCTTGGCAGTTAAGCAGTCCAAAGTGTGACAAGGACATTTGGGTAGACAGGATGGCGTTTAACAACCACGTGGGCGTGGTGTCTGTGTAATGGAAATTCTCCTTTCAGAATTAGAATCTTTGATGACCTTATGAAAAGTTTGTTCAAATTGTCTGTTGGTACATTGGATCTCTTTGGATGCCGGCTTGGGTGACTGTTGATTGATGCAAAGTCATGGTGATAATGATGTGGAAGGAGGCTCGAACTACTAGCTAGGCTGGTCTAGGACGAACCTTCCCAGCATAAGCGCCGGGGCCTGTGCAACCCCTGAGTCGAACGGCAGTCGTAACCGCTCAGCACTTTCCGTTGTTTCCTTCCGTGTCTCCAATTCGCTGGTCCAATCAGCCATCATCCCACCTTCTCAGGTACAAACCAATGAGACTCAAGGAATACTCCCACTAACAAACTATTGTCATGTCTTCTTCAGCACCATCACTACCTATCACTTATACCTGAGCATAGGTATAGATCTAAGCGCCCGTATGTTCCCAACGCTCATGGGTTCCCAACATCAATTCCTATTCGCTACCGAATCGCTTCAATCCCAAATAGAGCATAATTGGTTGCTATCACTAATCGACTACGGTGAAGCGCACAAACGTTGATTGCGGCACAGACAACATGGTGGCACTTCTCATCAGAGAATTGGACGATTGGAAGTTGCATCGCGGCAATCGGATCTCTTTTCTCTGTCTAGACCCTGTCCTGGCTCTCTGCGGCTGAATCCTATAGGCGGGGCAAAGTGATGTCTAGTTGCATGGCGTTACATCTGCAGTTCTTGATCGAGTGATGAAGAGTTTGAACAGCATGCTGCTGAGTATGGAGTACTACGTCTTGATCTTGCACTAACGTAGTACTTCATATTCGAAAAGCCTGCTCTTCCCCGTCTTTATTGAGTTGTCGTTCTTGTTGGCTCTCAGTTTGCGTTTCATATTCTCCTTGCTGTTCCCTATCTTTCTATTCAATCATTCGTTTGCAGTGCAAACGTTACTCTGTTCGTTCACTGTTCATTCGTTGTATACCCTTGTGACTGCTGCTTTACGTGGTAGCTACCACTGCCTCATTGTGGCATTAACGTGAGGGACACATATCTCCTCTAAGCATACTTTGTTTTGCATTTTTCATTGCCATTCCTTCATACTCCAACACGAGGCGTTTCACTGCTGGTCTGGCCTTCAATCCACCTTGATAGCCTCAAGACGCAGAGCCGTGTACCGAAACCGCAAACTCCTTCCGAGATCTTGGCCCATCACGCCGGCCATTGCCGATAATGCCTTTTATTTCCGTTTTCCTTACCCTCCTTTTCTGGATCTCGGCCAAGGCTTTGCAGGTTACTCCCAACTCGCCGTGCGCTCAGTTCTGTCACGGTAGTGCTAAGTCCAAGTCGGCCAAAACGCTTGGTGACGAGATTGTCTGCAACGACAACGATTTCAAGAAAAAGGCCGAAGGTCAAAAGTTTCAAAGATGTTTAGCTTGTCTTCAGGACAGCACCTTTACACAAGGGGATGAGAACGACCAAGATTGGTTTCTATGTAGGCAACCCCCTCATCGTCTTGGTGTCATCTTCTAATCTTGCCTGCGATCAGACAACATGCGTTACTCCTTCGACTATTGTATCTTTGGTTATCCCAACGCAACTGGGATCTCATCAGGCCCGTGTATTACATCAGAAGCGTGCGGCCCTATCACCAATGCTTTGAAAGAGGGTATCACTGAGCCTGACGACAGAGATCAGTTTGGTTATTGTGATACTGATGGCAAAGCAATGCTTGGCGATGCAGTCGCCAAGTGCCAAGCTTGCGTCAAGGCAGATAGTAGCCAGACGATCATATCTAATTGTGAGTTAGCTTCTCAATCAATTGCGGAATATCTCTAATGCCTACATCAGTTCTTGTTGCCCTTGAAGCTGGATGCCAACAGCGTCCTAAACCAGGCATCACGCTAGGGCTCAATGACACTGTTTTCAGTGATAGATCCATCTCGGCTGTTGATGCCTCTGCCTCTCTTACCACAGGAGATGACCATGAGCTCCCCAACACATCTATCGCTGCCATTACAGTTGGAGCCCTAGCTTTCGTTCTCATCTCTGCAGGTTGCATTTTTATGCAATGTCGTAAGCGTAAGAAGCTTTCTACTCGCAATCGACGCTCCTCTCTTTCTTTCCGTTGCCAGACACACCTCACGCCGACAACACCTGGTTTCCGTGACCTGCCTCCATACATGGACGAGGAGCGAAACGTGTCTAAGCCGTCGTTTTTCAATACAGCCTCGCGGTCAAAGGAATCGGTCAGAACTTCAAAAGAAAGCCACAAGCTCGGCATCGTCACTACCATTATCACAATCCCCCACCCGGCGCCTACGAAAGCTCCTTTACATACACCCTCACGGGAGGGTTCGTCCCCGACAGAAAGTGTATCGGACTGCTGCACTGCTCCTCTTTTGTCCAATTCAACAGTACAGCAATGCAACACTCCATGTGTCGCTTCACCACTTTTCAGTCCCGGCCTCTCCATTACAACACCCCGCTCTGGCACCTTTCCAAGAGAGGTTCATGATAGCAATAATCCTTGGGTGCAACAACCAAGTAGTGCTACCGGAAGAGGCTTTCTGAAGAAAAAGCAGTCAAGAGACTCACAAGCCCCTACCGAGACACGCAATATTCGAATTGTGTTTGATCCACCACCCAAAAAGCCCAGAAAATCTTGATAAGGACTCCGCTGTTCTGTTTCTATCACTTTCATACTTTGTGATTGACGGCGTTACGGTTTGAAAGAAGTGCTGTATGCAAGTCTATCGAAGGAAAACTTACACCGGTGTTAGGATGTTTGGCGTTATAAGTCATGATTTGTATAGTATGGTCAGACCAGCAAACTTGTATATACCCCAATATGAGCTGAACGAACCGACGTCTGTCCAATTTTAAGGTCATTTGATGTTTATTCGCCATCCACCAAGGTGCGAAGAGACTCGATGTCGGAAAGTCAATCTATGGCGGAGACCTCTCTCGCGTTTAGCAATTCTTCGCAATCGCTGTTGGGCTTTGTCAGCAATTCTAGGTCCAAAGAATGGTTTGGTTTCGACCAACCCGAAACACATGACTCGATAAATGGAGGACAATGCTTTGCTGACGACGACCTTTGTGCGCTTTATTGTGGTGATTGGGATCTACCCACTAGATATATGGGCAGTATAGAAATATGAGATGGATAGCTTGCGGTAGTAGCCTTGACCAAACGCACGGTCCGAAGAGACAATGAGATTCAATCAGTCACGACAACGCTATGCCTTGAATGGATAGGTAGTTTTTGGGCTCTGTACATGCATTTCGGAAGTGTAAAGTGGGAAGAGTCCAGGGTGAAAACTCTCAGGGTAACAATGATTATTGGCACCACGAGCAAAAGCTCGAAAAAGGCGTGTACTAGAACATAGAATACCACCAATTCAAGTATTAGCAGTACTTAGTAACCAATATCAAGAGAGAAGTAATTCTGAAGTCTTGGATATTGTAAGGCCTTTGAAGAGGCTACTGTTGCTTAACAATGAGCGACGGGCTTTGAAGACGATGCATCAAGAACAAAGATGATGTACAGGCACAACAAGCCTAGAAACCGCTTGAATCATGATTATATGGTTCTGAGGGCACATAGCGACTGGTTTGCTAGCTGGAACGATACCTACTCGGATTGGTAATCTGGTATATCGACCAGTGCATTCCTGGACGATGGAAGAGATCATGGCTGATCATAGAGTGGATTTTATGGGTAATGCTACCCTTGCAATCATCGAAAGATCTTCAAAGTGAGCCGGCGCCTGACAATGATAGTCATGACATGTTTTCTGTCTTGGGATAACTCGGCCAAGCTGTCGGTAACGCATAAGATACTGACAGGCCCTGCATTCGGTCCCGGTTACCGAGGCCCGCAAATTGCTCGTGCGGTCTTTCTCTGATATCTCTTCTGAGAAGGGCTATGTTTAGTGATAGTGAAGGATCCATGTTTGCTATCATGCAATTGCTCGGTTGGAGAAGGAATGTTCACCCGAGGATATGCGTCTCGCAGTTTCCAATTCGAGTTAATTAAGACCTCGATAACCACAAGGACGGTGCTGTGTCGTTTAGATTACAAAAGGGAAGAGGCCAAGAGTGACGACTTGGCAGGCGCAGGAAGTGTGTCTGTTGGTCTTACCTGCCCAATAGAATGTGTAATGAGAATCGTTGCTCGATTAAAAGAAGCTTAAATTAAGCTGCATCGAAGGAGGATTCTAGCGCGGGACGCTAGGCTGAATAGGGAAGGTGGCTGTTTTGCGGGGAGAGCGGGTGGTCGGTGGTCTCGTGTAGAATGGAAAAACCATGTTTGTTTATGACCTTGAAGGATGAGAAAGAGCTTCACCAAGGAGGAAGAGGTCGTGCTTAGATATGATATCTTGTCGGTGGGAAAGAATGAGCGTCAATTAGCTACGAAGCTGGTTCTTCACTCGACTTGTGATGTATCCAGCGTCTACTGATAGAGGATCCAATATCAACATGTCTTATCTGTATGCCTATTTTCGTATTGACCCTAGCTGTCTTATCACTTTACCATTCCATTCATCCCAGGTAATCACGGTGCAATGCCCAAACAATACGCTTCCATACCATTTATCGCCCCAACTTATCTTTGCCGTCTTTATCATGCCCAGACTTACAAAAGTTCTTCGTCGACCAGTCGCCAAGATTTTAACCAGCGAGCCAGCAGTACGGAGTAATGAACCAGCACTTCTGTTAGTCCTCACCCATGCCCACAGCACCATCTTGGCGCGCTTGTTATCACGGGATCCAAAACGAGCTGGCTAATCAGGGACGGGCTTTGACTCCTTCAGATGCAACGCATCTTGGCACTGCTGCCTTTTGATGTAGCATCGTCGGGGGTCATGTCCTAACTAGGATTTCTGAGATAAGGACAGTCCGCTTTGCCAAGCTGAAGGCATCGATACCTCGACTGCTTCTCTGAGGCGAGGAAACCTGGGGCGAGTGTGTGGTACTGGTACAGCTTGCAAAGAGACTATCGCGATGCCAAAATTCACAAGACTTCAGCTGCAAGACCTATACACTTGGCAGGTCCAAAACACTGCACTGTCCCTCTCGCCCAGGCGCGAATGCCAAAATCTCCGAGCATTAGCAAGCCACAACATGCTAAAAGAAACTACTAAGAACTTTTTTCCCGCTGCCAAGTAAAGGTGAGACTAGTATCCGTATATTTGCAAAAGTCCATCCTGTCTCCATGCTTGCAATAGTAAAGCTGCACTAGCCGACCCAACTCCCATTCGCCTCCCCAGTCGTTTGTACCACAGACCCAACGTCTTCACTATCAAAGCTGCATGAAGAGCTCTTGGCAGTGTGAGGGAGGAATCCACCCTTGTCTTGAGGCTCCTGGTATCAGACCTTTTTCAGTAGGTAGCTAACAGGACCTTCTGTTTTCATTCCCATCCTTGCGCCAGAGATACGTCCTCCTGACCCTGGAGGATGCACTATTTGCATGCTCTAGTACCATGTCCTCGTTAGATCTGGCGTCTTGGCCCTAGACCTCGCCTTCGCGTCGATCGTTGGATGTTACCTAGTCGAAAGTTTGTGCTGCGCGAGGTCCAAAGTGGTAGCTTTGTCCGACGACTGAAAAATGTATAAAGGGCCTTGCCCCCATGGCAGTTATATCCTGTCTGTTGACTGTCTAGTTAGTGTCAGCTTCTACCATCCCTTTGCGGTCCAATTCAGATCAGCAAATTCTACACAATGGCGCCCACAGGAGACGCTATGGGCGAGACCGTCGCTGCGGCCGGTCTCCATGCTGAGATGATCGACGAGAAGCGAGCCTCTATGGCTGCTGAGAGGAGATCCTCTGTAGTCACCAACCCCAATGCGCCTGCTATCTCTGGCGGTGTCACTCCCGATGGACAGTTTCCCACCCCTGAGGAGATGGCAAGCTTGAGGCGAATTTCCAACAAGATTCCCTTGAAGCTCTTCAGTATTGCTTTCATTGAGCTTTGCGAACGGTCAGTCCAATACTCCATACTCCTGTTTGTGTGTAAATACTTATTGTCCTAGATTCTCCTACTATGGATGTACCGTCGTGTTCACCAACTTCATCCAGCAGCCTCTCCCTCCTGGGTCTGTTACTGGTGCCGACGATGAGCAGCCTGGTGCCCTCGGAATGGGTCAGCGAGCCTCGACCGGTATCACCACATTCAACCAGTTCTGGCAGTACCTGATGCCCCTGTTCGGAGCCTACGTCGCCGATCAGTACTGGGGTCGTTACAGGACCATCAGCTACGCTCTGGTTATCGACATCATCGGTCACATCATTCTTATTGTCTCTGCCGTTCCCGGTGTTATCCAAAGCGACGGTGCCCTCGGTGCCATGATCATTGCTATCATCGTTATTGGTTTCGGTACTGGTGGTTTCAAACCCAACGTCAACCCTCTCATCGTCGAACAACTTGGTGAGCAGTACATGCACGTCAAGACTCTCAAGTCTGGCGAGCGTGTCATCATCGACCCTGCTGTTACCATCGAGCGTGTTTACATGTGGTTCTACTGGGCTATCAACGTCGGAGCTTTGGTTGGTCAGGTCACCATGGTCTTCGCTGAGAAGTACGTTGGTTTCTGGCTCTCTTACACCCTCCCAACCTTTATGCTTTGCCTGTGCCCTATTATTATGTGGTTGAACCGCAAGAACTACGAGCAGCGAGCTCCTGGTGGTTCCGTCTTGGGACCTGCCATGAAGACCTTCTTCCTTGCTCAGAAGGGCCGCTGGAGTATCAACCCTTTCCAGACCTGGAAGAACATGCACACTGGTGATTTCTGGGAGTCAGTCAAGCCCTCTAAGTTCACCAGCGAGACACGCCCTAAGTGGATGACTTTCGACGATGCCTGGGTCGACGAACTTCGACGTGGATTCAACGCCTGTGCTGTATTCTGCTGGTACCCTATCTTCTGGCTTTGCTACAATCAGAGTAAGTCCCCCTTCTGTATTCTTAAAAGGATCTCCATAGAAGCTAACACTTGTGACAGTCAACAACAACCTGATCTCTCAGGCCGCCCTCATGGAGCGTCACGGTGTCCCCAACGATATTCTCTCCAACCTGAACCCCTTTGCTCTCTTGATCTTTATTCCTCTCAACGATCGTCTGATCTACCCTGCTCTCCGAAAGGCTGGTATCCGCTTCACTCCCATTAAGAAGATTACTGCCGGTTTCTTTACTGGCGCAGCCGCCATGATCTGGGCTGCTATCGTCCAGCACTACATCTACCAGAAGTCTGAGTGTGGCATGTACGCATCCGGTGAAGATTGCACTACTGCCCCTATCAACGTTTGGGCTCAGACCGGTGCCTACGTTCTTATCGCTCTGTCCGAAGTGTTTGCCTCCATCACTTCTCTCGAGTATGCCTTCTCCAAGGCGCCCAAGAACATGCGTTCCATGGTCCAGGCCGTCGCTCTCTTCATGACTGCTTTCTCAGCTGCTCTCGGACAGGCCCTCGTTGGTCTTGCTGCTGATCCTCTTCTTGTCTGGAACTACGGTGTTGTCGCTATCCTCGCTGTCATTGCTGGTACTTGCTTCTGGTTCCAGTTCAAGGATTTGGATATCCACGAAGATGAGCTCAATGCTCTTCCTGAGGGTCAAGCTGGCAACAAGGCTGACGTTGAGTCTCCCTTGGAGGAGAAGAAGCGAGTTGATGAATAAGAAGGAGATGGTTGTTCGAAAGAACGAGCTATATCATCTGCATTGGTTGTTAGTCTCGGATACCCCTGACAGAGTTGTCAACGTTGTTTAGTTTTACTTGAAGAAGAAGTCCATAGGACTATTATATTCGTCTTGATACATTCTGTATCTGTTCATCCAAGATATGTGCCGGCCTTTGCTCGTGATGTGTGACACAGCATCTATTCGCAGCATCTTATTATCCGTAAGGTGAGAAGCCCGTAGTAACTTCAAAAAGTAAAAGTTTAGATTGTTAATGATACTATTAGATTACCTACCGACAACCCCTACGTCCCTGTATTTGATGACTCCTCGTTTATGTATATCATTGCAACCGTTGAAGACTATGTTTGTCTTTCTCGTAGGCGCCTACCCTATCTTACAGTAAACCCTGTCAGTGATATAATCACGTTAGAATAATCATCGCGACTATCTCAGGGTCTCTCTTGTGTAACCCAGAATCACTAAAGCGAATCAACTGCAAACCCCTATATGAGAGGTCATCATATCGCTTCTTGCAAACAATGTCGGCTACTACCAGAGCAAACGCGTAGGTCTGCTTCTCTTTTACCAGGATACCTTGGCGTGTGCTAGCGTTGTCAAGAATATCGCTTCCTACCAGCCCGAGATTTACTTATGCGCCGAACTGGCAAGATCTACAAACATGATTGAGGCTGTCTAGGAAGGATAGATCAGCATATGGTTCAATGCAGCTGATCCGTAAAGTTACGCGTGGTGGTTGAGTCTCTACGACCCCGGATAGTAACTAGACTATCCGTATACCGACAGCGACAGCATTAATCAGGTCGGCAGTCAACCCCTGTAGCCACTAAAATAGTATCTCAGCTTCTATTCTTGTCTGGGCAACTATCCCAGGATTCTTCACCAAGCCTCATTAATTCAATAAAAGAAAGAAACAAAACAGCCTCACTTCCTTCTAGAAAGAATCGGAAAGAAGTCTTCACGGTAACTTTCCGTAAAAGTAACTTTGGCTAGTCATGGCGATCCACCTGTAATGGAGGCAATTGCATCATGCTGGGTCCTTCCCCATATATCTCCCCGAGGTTAGCGATCATGGAATTCAGAAAGAGCTGATTTCTTGTCCTCCATAAGAACCAGAATCAGAACCCTTGAATGAATTTGAATTTCTCTTCTCGACCGCTCGTCCATCGTCAAAATCTTCATTTCCCCTCCACCAATATCGAGAAAACACTACCACACCATACCTTCATCATGGCTGAGAACGTACCCGACAACTACATCCCCAAGTACGCCCAACAGGACGAATGGGAAGACAAGGAACTTCAAAAGTTCGCAATTGAATTCTACCGCATCTCGGATATCGCAGAAGAGAATGAACGATGGGTTCAAAGCTTTACCGAAGACGCAAAGATCCAAATTGGAGCTGATAAGGCTCGAGGCACAAAAGGTTAGTCGCAACACCCTCTGACGCATGCATCTTGAATCTGTTGAGAACCTTACGCTGACCATCTGTTTGTCCAGAAATCACCGATTTCAGAACTCGCATGTGGAAGCATATCAACAATCGAAAGCACACAGTACTCAAGGTCTTCCCTGGACGATTCCCTGACTCGGAAGACAGCGAGGTGATGCTTCTGGGCGAGGTCAGCGTGACTACCAACGATGGGCGACTCAAAGAAGCTGCCTGGTCAGCGCACGCTGTTGTCAAGAAGGTTGACGGAGCCTGGAAGTTCAAGGAGTACCGTGTTTGGCTACAGACTGACGGACATCTTCTGTAAAAGAAAGATGCGATCGGCCAAAACGAACAAAAGTGAATTTGTGCATAGCCTTTATTAGTTACGTTGATGAATAGCAAAAGCAAATCAATTCGAGACAATCCTATCCAACCCGATACGTCATTGCAGGCCCGTGGGAGACGATGGAATTTTGCGGGGGGACGAATGCCGAAGGATGCCGTTATCGTTATCGAATGGATTGAGCACGCCGATAAATGGAGAGTTATCGCAGGGGGATGAGTCGGGTCTAACTAGGTAATATCAACACACCCCCGGTGGATGCGGTCAACTCACTCATCTCGCTGTGCGTATTAACCTACCGTAGACCACGGGCTGTTGCTCTGCCTGAAATTGGCTACCTATCTTAAGCTAAAGGAGGTAATCAAGGTTCACCGTCCCTTACCTTCCCACGATCTCTAGTGCTAAATCTGGATAATCAACGTGCCCGTCCCCTGGTGATGAGAGGATAGGCACGCTTGGCACGGCCACATGGTGATGGCGTAGATGGCACGGTCAGGTGAGAGAATCATGTGGCTTGGTTGTTGACCGGATGAATGAGAATGAGTGAACGATGACTGGAACAGGAGCAGGAGCAGGAGCAGGAACAGGAACCAGGGAACAACCGGCAATACAGTCAGCACCCAAGGCATGATGATTACTACGTAGAGATCCAGATCCAGAGGTGAGATCAGTCGTCATCAGTCTCTTTCAAAGTACCCGAGGTCATGGACAAACCTGTTATGATAGGTACCGAATGGGGGATGACAACGTATCGATAACAACTTGGTTAATCCGGTCTGGGATGGGTAGTATGGATGTTTTGAGTTCCGGATTTGATCTCATTCGATACAGGACACCGTCTTCTTCATTCCCATTCCCTTTCTCGGAACCTTGCTCTGGTCCTTGCTCTAGTCCTGGTCAGCGCAGGAACCTGTACTGTATGCAACCCCGCGTCCGAGACGGAATGGAACCAGCTTGTTCCATGATCAAAGAAAGAGCTTGCGCGTTTATTAGACTTATGGATATCAATTGTGTCGTGTCAATCATGCCCTGGTAGCCATTCACCCGGTACGGTAACGAAATAAACACTTTTACTTCCCGGATGAGCTAGAAATGTGACAGGGACCAAGGCATGTCGATCCGCCGCCATTTTGATCACCTAATAAGTTCTCTACGGTACAGTACCACAATGACAGTAACAGAGGGTATCGAGTCTTGAAGCCCAGCCGGGGTGTCTTATCGCATGAGGGGTTCAATAGCGTAGCTCCTTATCACCAGTCCAGACCAGCCCCCATTAGAATGCCCCATCCCGCGCTAGAACATCCTCGGGGCTCAGTGTGCATGTGGCCTGTGAGGTCAGAAAATACAACGACAGTGACACCCCTAAACCAGAATCAACCATTCTGTCACTACTCCTTTCTCCAATGTCGAGTGTGCCTGTCCCTTACACACCCCATTGTTTAGCGTCCCCCTCTCAAGGCGTCAGTGACGGGATGTAGCTGCTAATCCTGGCCTGCTACACCAGATATCCCGGCGTGACTCTATCCGACATGACTACCTTCTCCTTCCTTTGAGCTCCATCTCAACGATTGACTCTCTTCTTTCACTTACAACTCTTCACTGAATGACTACACGATACAAGCATCAAATAAGCGCATGACGAATTTCCTTGACTTTCCAACTCTATAACGATCTTTGTTTCATCATCGTCCCGTTCTGTCTCTCTTCGATCTATCTTGTTACATACTACTCTCATATACATACATCCATACATACATACAACTTTAGACTATCTTACCGCACAGCTGGTCTGCGCCGCTATCCACTCAACAATCTCGAGCATCTCGCCGTTCTTTCTCGATAATCACTCAACTTGACCAATACTGGGTTGCCTCCCAATTTATTCGATAGTAGTACCACAGTTGCTACTACTAATCTCCCTTTCGAGTCGACCCCCTCTACCGTCATTTCATTCGAGACTGTACAGCTGTACAAGGGGTACGAGGTACGCGACTTTGACACAAGCTGCGAACCTTAATAAACAAGTGCCGGCGTCACCTCGAGGGAAATCGACTTGACGCCTCGCCTCTTTACTGGCAACTACGCTCTGCAGAAACGCGAGCGTTTTTGGGGTAGGAGACTGCTCCGACACTTGTCCAAATCAGTTGAATGCCTTGTAAGTTTGTACCTCTTTACCTCCAAGATATCCCCGTCCGCCCCTACATGCACCTACCATAGGTAGAGTAGGTACTACCTATAGTACCTGCTTTACCCCTCTACTCCATTAGATCGTCCTTCTCCCCCCAAAACCATTTGCGCAACGCGCGCTTCCCTTTGCCATAGCAATCCGAAAGGCTGACAATGACTCTTTCTCTAGCCTCCAAGAAGGACAGAAAACATGCTAGAGAAAGTGGCGGCATTGCCGCGGCCGTGACAAAGCAAACAGCTGGAAAGTTCGCGTGAGTCCCCTCTTGTCCACGAGACTCGTCCATCACCACTTTAAGTACCTGGCTGACCCGCAGTCACATTCATAGCAGCGTTAACAATGCCAACGCAAACCCAAACCCAAACGTGAACAATAAAGACAACGCCAACATCAACAATAATAACGGTGGAGAAAGCAAGAGCTCGTCTACTTCGGTCGCTTCCACGCCCCCGGTCGATACACCAGAGATCAAGCCTGCCTCCATTCCTGACAATGTCAACCCTGCCGTCTCCCCCATGCTTGCTGCATTGTCCACAACTCCAGCTTCCGTGAGCACAGCGCCGAGTATGAATAACGACTGGATGCGAAGCGGTATTGCCGGCTCCCCAGGAAATTTGATCAGCATCATGGGTGACTCACCTCCTACTCAACCTTCTTCCTACGAGGACTCGGGTCGACTGCATCATGGATGGGCTGTCCAACGCCCTTACATGAGTCCGTCGCCCTCATCTCTATCCCCGCCAAACCACGGCCGTCGTCCCCTGAGCTTCCAAATGGATGCTCAGTATCAATCTCCAGAAACTCCACCTCTGGCTGCTCACTATCGTCGCAGCTCAGTTGCATCTCCCTTCGCTGGTTCAAGGATTGGGAATAATCCGCCACTCCCTCATCAACCCCAAGCGCATTTCTATGGAACCCCGGATATTGACTTGAACATGACAAATGGCTCCGGCATGAAAGCTGGAGAGCGTGGTTATTTCTTTGGTTTCGACAAACTGCCCGAGTGCCCTGACTTCCCAAGTAGTCCAAGTAACGCCGTCATAGCCGGATACGAGGGTGGTTTGGATGTATATGCTGTTGGTAAGAGAGGTCTTGAACCCGTTGCAAGCTTGAAGGGACTACGTGGAGGTGTCTATAACGCCAAGATTCTTCCCTGGACACTTGACAATAGCAACAAGTCACTCTTTCCTCTCGTGGCGGTAGTATTGCATGGACCTGTTTTGCCTACTGGCACACCTGGTTCTGCACAGGGTGAACAGAGTCCCAGACCTGATGGAGCAGCAAGTCCTCGCTCAGTCTTTACCCACCCAGAAGGCTTCCAGGGGAGACACAGTATCGACGCCTACCAGACTTCTGTCGAGATCTACTCGTTGAAGACGAACCAACTCATCGACGTGTTACTTCATGCACCAAAGATACAAATAAACCCTGAGATCTCCGTCACAAACCCCATTTTCCGACCACCTGCACCCAGCGGCTCCTTTACAATTCGAGCAGATTCTGGTACGCTTGCGGTATGCTCAGGCGAAACAGGCGAATGCTGGGTTTACCTGCAGCTGCTGGAAGAACAAAATGGCCATGTATTTACATGTGTCGGCAAAATCTGGACTAGCCTTCAGCAAAGCACTCGAGGTGAGGTACAGGAAGAGACGGACAAGACACGAGTTTCGACTGCACCCCCACGCTCGAATCCGCAAACACCCATTTTAGCAATCAGTGGACGATGGATATCCTACTGCCCCGCGACTCCGTCATCTCAGATTTCTCTGAAAGCCCATGTGCCACTCCCGATTCTGGGCAAGGCACCTGGACTTGCCACTGTGACGCCGCCACAGCTGCCATCGTCTTCTGCCTCGGTAGATCTCCCCATTTCCGACAGTGTTGTGAATAAGATTATGCGCGAAACGACCCAAGAGCTCATTCAGGGTGCCAAATGGGTCGGGCAACAAGGCTTGCAAGCTTGGAATTCCTATTGGAATAAGTCTAGCCCCCAGTCACAAACACAACAAGCACGTTCACCTCCCCAGGGTTGGGCGGGTACTCGATCACCCCGTGGTGACTCGTCTCAATTTCCTCCTACCCATGGATCAAATGGCCAGACTGTGGCAAAGGATCCAGGCCTTGTCTCTATCATTGACACGGAGTCGCTCCCAGCTTCGTCGTCGATCCACCCGATCACCACATTCGCACCGCCTCTGGGCTGTAGCTTCCTCTCATTCTCTCCATCGTCCCTGGCTTTGTTTACAGCCAGCAGTAAGGGTGATGTGCAGACAGTCTGGGACCTCTTCCGTATTCAACATACCAGGTCATCCCCTCTTCAGGCTACACTTAGCCCCAACACGAGCACAGGTCCTCAAGTCAGACAAATTGCACAGTTCTCACGGATGACAGTTGCACGCATTGTCGATGTTGCTTGGACGCAGTCACAGGGTGAACGATTGGCTATGGTAACTGAGCGTGGCACCGTTCATCTTCTCGACATGCCTTCAAGTGCGTTCATGTGGCCTGCACCCCGCCGTCGTCAAGCTGTCCAAGAGAGTGGCACCGCGACGCCAGAACAGCCAAACACTGCCGTCTCTTTAGCAACTGGCGCTTTTGGTGCAGCATATTCAGTTGCGAAACCATTTGTATCACGACCCCGCCGCAGCAGCGGCAATGTACCAAACATGCCCGGCAACAGCTTGAAAGACTCGGCGGCCATTGGAGGACGAGTGATTGCTGCTAGTATCAGTAGTTCGCTCGGCAAGACAGGGACCGCAATTAACCAGCTTCGGCACACAGGCGAGAACCGTGTTTCCTTACCACTCAGTTCAGGTCCTCCTTCAGCATCGTGTGTCACTTGGGTTAGAAGCCGGAGACATCAAGGGCTCTTTGTGGTTGGAAACGGCTTGGTACGGTCGTTCTCCTGCAGAACACGCCGATCTAGCGTACAGGCTGGCAGGAAGGTGACACGAGCCAGCAGGTATCATGATCATAACGTGCCGAATCTACCCAGCGATCTGGTTGCCCCAGCTGTACGACAGATGGTGGACTTGGGTGCCCAGGATGAGATTCTGGACCTTTCAGACCGCGAGATGGACGCAGGAAATACCTTGACACTCAATGCACGACCTCGTGTGGCATCGGCAGACCATAATATGGAATCGTCGATCCCACAGGCCGAGATAGAGTCCAGTGCACCCTACCAGCCCTTTCACACAGACAGGCGGGTGACTCTCTGTGAGTACCGAAGAGGCACGACCGATCAGCTCGAAGTTGTCTCTGCTATCCTGGCCGACACCAACTTAGAAGAAAACACAACATCGAAGAAAAAGAAAAAGAAGGGGCAACCCATGGAAACATACTCATCTAGAGAAATGTCGAGCACAACGGCTTGGGCGTTTGGCCAGGATATCCCAGTGGTTCGACTGGACTTGGGCCTGCCGACTGTCACCGAGGAGGAGTATGATGGCCCTGAGGACCATATTGCTTTGCCCCCCTCTGCCATGGAGCGGGTGATGCAATACGGTGACGAGGCGCAGATTGTGGTGACGACAAGAAGACGCCGCGGAGCCCAAGGAGGCAGTCAAGGTGAAGATGGCTTCTTCGAGGATGACTGTGAAGTTCTTGATTTTGCAGATCAGAGGGTGTAAGTGGAACAAGACTGCTCTCAATAAGCAATATGGGCAACAGGTATTGTGTGGCGTATGGATTTTTGGGCTTTACTTCATTCTATGCATTTGATGCTAGAGAACAACAATCCATTGCTTAAGCTATTTGAATACGCAGCCACGTCGCACCAAACCAGGCTTGGTATGAATGGCTGCTTTTGATCAAATCATTGGGTCCGGAATGTTGGAGTTATTGATTCTTGACATGTAGGCACTTTGCTTCATGGAAGAAACCCTCTTTAGCACAGAAATCATTTTTGGCAATTCATAATGCCTTATTAAATAAATAGAAACACATTAGATACCCATCCCCGTACTGCTCTTTTGCTTCTTCCGCATCAAGGCATTGCCCCACGGTATCCAAGGTTCAGGTGATAAATGTCCCGTGGTGCGATTAAGAGATTTCAGATGCCACTGAACAATTAAAAAGTGTATGGATCGACATGTTGGTCATCTAGTTGGCCTTCTTAGCAGCCGCCTTGGCCTTCGCAGCCTTCTTCTGGTTGCTCCGAATCATGACCATGCCAAGGAACGATCCAACGACAGCGGAACCGAGGAGGATGATAATGACGGGGATACGAATGGCCCAAACGCGAGGAGGGAAGAAGTTCTGGAGAGGGTGGTCGTCGTCGACAAAGGGCTGAAGCAATTGTTAGCTCACAACGTATTCAAGAAGATGGATGTCGGGGGCAGGTAATGCTGGCGTATGATCGCATCGACGTCGAGGGAGTCATGGAGGGGCACTCACCATAAGAAGAGTCCAGATGGTGTAGTAGGTGAAGACGACTGAAGCGGCCACGAGCATGGCGAGACCGACGATTTTGTCCAACTGCAGCAAAAGAATTATGTTAGTAAAGTTAAAGGATAGCGAGGGGTTCCTGTGATGCCCCAGTATGCAGCGCGTAAAGGGGGACAAGCATGTAGATCAGAGCTTCGGAGAGGGCATGATAGTTACTGACCATTGTTAAAGATGCGCAAGGTGAGCGAACGTACACCTTGGTTGAGCCGAAGAGAAGGGTGAAGCAGAGAATTGAAAGTAAAGGAGTGTTGGAGAGTTCGTTGAGATGGTAGGTAGTGTTAATAGGTACCTGGTAAAGGCCAAATTTACAATGAACGCGGTTTGCTCCTAATGACCTACAGCTAGGTTGTCTCGGGGTCGAAGTGGAGCAGACGCCACAGCACAGCCACATCCATCTCTGCAGGTAGTCTCTACCTGAGGTTGAGGGCGGCAAAATAAAGTAGTCTAAAAGCCGGCTAAGTCTAGTACAAAGTGCTTAGACTATTTCGTCTATCAGTTCATCAGTGGCTAATTCAATATCTTCTTGGGAATGGATGGATGTTTGCAAGACAATACCTAAGACCATAGTATTGAGTTTTCTGGTTAGACCATAGTAGTCCGCCAAGCGCACGAGGCTGTATATAATCATGTCATGAAGGTACTGACCTAGACGAAATTATTTGGTAACTTTAGAGAATTTTAAGCCATCTCTTAGTCTACTTATTTTTGGCGGCCTTGGCTTTAGACTTTACTGCAGGCTGCAGGGAGAATTTCGTAACTTCTATCAAGTAGTATAACTCTGCTGCAGTGGTAAGTCTAGTGTAAGTACAAGTCCGTCGTTAAGTCAACCTATCAAATTAAGATATCCGATTGAATAAACAGTTAAAGAAGACCAGATTCTTCGTGATATAATCACTTTACACTAGTTTTTAGCCCCTGCAGCTGTGCTGTACCTTGGAATATATAAGTGGGTCCTCTCAAAATAAGTTGTGTTTCCTGCCTGGGCGCGTTTTCACATCATACCTACTACGTAACCTCACCATCTACGAAGACTTCCAGAAATCCAAGATTGTCGACGGACGAAGGATCATCTGCGACTGCGATTGCGAGTTCAAACTTACGATGGCCTCCGTCGACGTGGACCTGCCCAGTCGCAACCGCGACCGCAGCGACAAGCCCGCCGCCGATGGCGACTCGTATCGTCCAGGGAAGACACAGCGATCGCGATCGCGATCACGACCGCGTGATGCTGCGCCTGTTCGAACGGAGGAGGAGAAGCAGGCTGCTGCAAAGGCCGAGTATGAGAAGCTCCTGACAATGCGATCCGGCGGAACGTATATCCCACCCGCGAGACTGCGCGCGCTCCAGGCACAAATCACAGACAAGACAAGCAAGGAGTATCAGCGCATGGCATGGGAGGCGCTCAAAAAGAGTATCAATGGTCTTATCAATAAGGTCAACACAGCAAACATCAAGTTCATCGTGCCCGAGCTGTTTGGAGAGAACTTGGTTCGTGGTCGTGGTTTGTTTTGTCGATCGATTATGAAGGCTCAAGCTGCCAGTTTGCCTTTCACACCCATATATGCCGCCATGGCCGCGATTGTCAACACTAAGCTACCGCAAGTCGGAGAGCTTCTTATCCGCCGTCTGGTTCTTCAGTTCAGAAAGGGATTCAAGCGGAATGATAAGGCAGTTTGCCTCTCGTCGACTACTTTCCTCGCGCATCTCATCAACCAGCAGGTCCAGCACGAAATGCTTGCAGGTCAGATTCTGCTCCTCTTGCTCCACAAGCCTACAGATGACAGTGTTGAGATCGCGGTCGGTTTCTGCCGTGAAGTTGGACAACACATGGAGGAGATGCAAAGCTCGATTGCGAATGTAATCTTTGATCAATTCCGAAACATTCTGCACGAAGCCGATATCGATAAGCGAACGCAGTATATGATCGAGGTGTTGTTTCAGGTGCGAAAGGACAAATTCAAGGATAACCCGGCTATAAAGGAAGAGTTGGATCTGGTTGAAGAGGAGGACCAAATCACACACCGAGTCGAGCTAGAAGGCGAGATTGATGCACAAGATGGGCTCAATATTTTCAAATTTGATCCGGAGTGGGAGGAGCACGAAGAAGCGTACAAGAAGCTTAGGGCTGAAATTTTGGGCGAGGGCAGCGACGACGAAGATGACGACGAGGACGAATACGAGAGTTCTTCTGAAGATGAAGAGGATGAGAAGCAAAAGGCTATGGAGATCAAGGACCAGTCCAATGCCGACTTGGTCAACCTCCGTAGGACCATCTACCTCACCATTATGTCCAGTGCCGACCCTGAGGAAGCTGTCCACAAGCTTATGAAGATCAACCTTCCTGCCGGCCAGGAGCCCGAACTTCCCTCTATGATTGTCGAGTGTTGTTCGCAAGAAAAGACATATACAAAATTCTTCGGCATGATTGGCGAGCGTTTCGCTAAAATCAATCGACTTTGGTGTGACCTCTTTGAGCAGGCTTTCGCCAAATATTACGAAACCATCCATCGCTACGAGAACAACAAGCTGCGCAATATTGCCATGCTGTTCGGTCACATGTTTGCCTCAGACGCTCTGGGTTGGCATTGTTTATCTGTCATTCATTTGAATGAGGACGAAACCACATCCAGTAGCCGTATCTTTATCAAGATTCTGTTCCAGTTTATCTCGGAGGAGATCGGCATGCCCAAGCTGAGGGCACGTATGACAGACGAGACACTCCGACCCAGCCTGGAAGGTCTCTTCCCCAAAGACAACCCCCGCAACATCAGATTCTCTATCAACTACTTTACAAGTATCGGCATGGGTGCTCTCACAGAAGAGATGCGAACACACCTTCAGAACATGCCCAAGCCCGCTTTGCCTGCTCCTGCAGCCGCAGAGGATTCGGATTCGGATTCCGTCTCCAGCTATTCGTCCTACACAGGCTCTTCTTACTCCCGATCTCGGTCCCGCTCTCGAACACCTCGTAAGGTCGCTGATCGAGGACGATCACTTTCCCGATCCCCTGATCGAAGGAGCAGGGGACGTTCATACAGCTCATCGAGGTCGAGGTCATACTCACGATCTGTGTCTGCACGGGGAAGAGGTCGCAGCCAGTCATATTCCGCCAGCCCTCCCCGACGAGGTCGGCGATACACTAACGACAGCCGCTCGCGATCTCCAGTCCCACGCAATGGCAAGGGCCGAGCTCGCAGCGCTTCTTACTCTTCCCGAAGCCGTTCTCGTACACCACCACGACAAGCACGTGGTCGAAAGGATTCATATGCTTCAGAAGGGCGATCGCCACCGCCGGCCAGAGATGGACGGAGCCGTTCGTATGATTCCCAGAGTCGATCTCCCTCTCCTGTAAGAAAGCGAGAGAGATCATACTCTGGTAGCCCTCGAGGTCGACCGCGCGGAAATGCCGGTCCTGCCTCAGGCAGGCGCAACAGCTCGTCTATCAGCGACGGACCACGACATAAAAACAAGCAGTACAGCCGTTCGCCTTCATACGATTCACGATCTCCACCACCAACAAGGGCCAACCCCGAGAGCGTTTCGCCTCCACCCGCACGTAACGGACGTCAGCCCTCGTACTCGCGATCACCCAGCCCGCCACGCCGCGGAGGAAAGAAGCCGCTGAGCCCTGTGCCGTCTAAGAGGAGACGCAATAGCGATAGTGTCTCTCGGTCACCGCCAATGAAGCGAGGACGACGGGGTAGTTGAGAAGAAGTAAGGGAAGGAAAGGGGGACGGGAAGTTCATGAGTCGAGTGAGATTATAATAAAGAAAGGGGGATTACTTTGTAATTAGGTGCGCCGGCTTGAGAAAGTGTTTCATCAGCGGGACCGACCAAAAATTGAAAGCGTTTGAGGCACACAGGTTGTTTATTCTTCTGCGTTTTCTCATCATTAAAGTCAGGCATCACCTGGCACTTAAGCAAGGTTTAGTGAAGTTTAGTATTTTATTAGGACATCCTAATATATCTTATGTTATCTTAGACCATCTGAGGATATATTAGGTCACCTTATCACATCTTAGGATAGGCGCAACATGATGCCCTAGCTCTGTCAAGTCTCCTAGGATGCACTTGCGATCTCCTCGTCGTCCGAACTCCTCAGTTTCCTGTAATACTTCTCTGTCTCAGATCACAGCCATCGTCTAAGGAAAGATTTCTTCTCTTCACGCTTGTCATCCGCCTTCGCTTCGGAGATAGCAGACCCAACACCAATTGCTGCGCCAGCTGCTTGAACAACTCCATGGACAAGAGGTACTCCGTATCCAGCCATTCCATAGCTTTGAAGAACTGCAAAACCGCTATGGGCTACGACGTTGCCGATTCCTGCGTGGGCAGCAGCTGCTGCAGAACCTTATATTTGATCAGTAACCATACCATGATAACAGGAGTAGAGTATACTGACCTGCAGCTATTCCATTCGCACCAAATCCAGCAGCTGCAAGAGCAGGAGCGACGACTACAGCTGGAGCAGCTACCATGACACCAGCAGTTCCAAAGGCTGTTGCAGCTAGTGGGTTATCTTTCGCGTACTTGAAAGTGCTGTTTGCAGCCTGATTCTCTTGTAAGTAGGTGATACTTGATAATTGGTATTTGGGCGCAACCTACACTGAACAGGAATGACTTTGCGGGGGCCAGCATGGTTACTACAGAGTTTTATCCTGTCGTGGATTTCCATGTACAGGAGTTGAGGTTCAATATGGTGATGATGCTCAGCATGTAGATGTTGAGGGTGATGGTGATGATGGGCGACGACAATATGGCCTGCATAGATATAGGGTTATAGGATGGCAGTGAATTCGAGGCCTCCAACGGGCGCCTATTCTTCCAACAATGATGTGATTCAGAGAGAGGTGAATGCATGGAAAAAGCCTTGCGGGGGTTGGGCCAACATCAAAGCGGCCATAGGCTGATTGCATATATAAATTTGTATTGGAGGGGTAACATAATCTGCATGATAGAAACGGCCAACACTTTAAAGACCAAACAGTTTTGCTTGGATGTATTTACTCGGACGGTAAGCTTATTGACAGTTGTGAAGTTGGCTTGTCACTCTGATTAGATGCCTATTCAGATACTTCAAGTTCTGCCAGGGCCTATACACTTTTATAACCACCTAGTACGTTTTGATGAGGCCTGAATGACAACTATCATCGGGTCATTATCTATTACCTTTTGTATTACGTAGTAAACTTTTGGTGATCTCGATCAAGGCCTTGACTCCACGATATATCGTAGTGTCGGCCCTGAAGGTTTGTCTAAGCAGGACCATATTCACACTATAGCCAACCGTGTTGAAGCTGTGCTCCTTCAGTTCAAATGTCTTTGGGCTAGCTCAAAAATTGAGCAACATGAATCTGGGTTGTCTCCTAGATCGTAACTGTGTCATAGATGGAATCTTGATGTATAAATTCAAACCACTTTCTCTGAAGACCCTCCTCGAAACACTCTTCTATCATAATCGCATCGAAATAAAACATAGTAACTTAGTTTATACGTCGTTGAATCTGTTCAAATGGAGTATCTCGGCCCTATCTTCACCCAGTTTGGCTGGACACCCATTGGTCCTCAAGCAGGTCTATCCATCTTTCTTTGCTACAAAAGCCGTCCATATGTTAATATCTCGCAGAGACTATCGCAGCTTGGATCCAATCTCTATACGGGAACGTTCCAGCCCACGACATATTTGCCATTGTCCAGAGCGCACAGATGGGGGGCTACGGAGTTGAAGTAATTGAGACCGCTGTTGGGTACCTGAACAAAGGATATCCTCTGGTTAGAATTTTGGTCTGGCTTGCTCATGGAGCGAACAATACAACCTGTCCTTGATGGTATATTTAAAATTCTACTCATTGTCTTGACGTAAAAGGTGGTCTGCTCTTTGTTGCTGTTTGACCCCCAGTAAATGTGAATGACAATTTAAGTGTTGGCAACATCTTATGCACAATCCTGCATAACAAATACTTCCATTATTTACGTGAATGTGACGTATTGCAAACCCGTAGCCATCTTGTTAGATTCCCGAGTGACAGTGACAGTGTCAGTGTCAGTGCTCGCCAACTGCTGCCAGCTGCTGCCTTGATACCATCTTGGATCTGGTCGGCCTCCCAAAAACCTTCGTCTCCCACCTCTCTTTCTCTATTGCATCACTGCATAGATCGATCGATCGGTCTTCGAAGGCAAGTCATTTTTAATACATCAGGATTTCCATCTTTTTGTACTAGTGAGTCTTACCTAGGCTGCAACAGGGGAGTATTGACTGACCTCTGTTCAGGCACACACTTCTCGACTTCACAAAATGCCTTCTCAGTCTAACCCAGGTGCTGTGGCCGCTATGGTCAGCGGAGCGGCGGTTGTTTTGGTTCCCGCCATTGTCGCTGGTCCTGTACTCGGCTTGTTGGGATTGGGGCTGCTGGTGTCGCTGCAGGTCAGTCTCAGATGGCGCTTATATTTGTGATGCATCGCTAACCCCTTTAGCTAGGTACTACCGCTGCTGGAATCCAGAGCGGCATCGGTAGCGTTGCCGCTGGTAGCCTCTTCGCTACTCTGCAGTCTGCTGGTGCTGGAGGCTATGGAGTTGCCGCTGTTCATGGAGTCGTTCAAGCTGCTGGGGTGGTTGTTGGAGCTGGAGGTCTTGGTGCTTGGTTCCGTGGTCAAGACAACGGAGAAGACGATGACTCTGGAGATGATAAAGACGGCGGCGACGACGACAAGAAGAAAGAATTTGAAAAGGATAACTCAACCAAGGATGGGGAGTCAGAGTCGACCAAGTGAGCGGCGTCTACAGGTGTACCACCCCTTTCCATGACTACGAAGAAACACTACGGGAACGAGAAGGTACATCGTCTCTAGAAAATCTCTTGTTAGATTGGTATCAGCTGTTCATTCTTCATGCAATACCTAGGTAGAGATAAATCCTACGATATGAACAAGAAACATACACATTCAACCTTGACATCCAATCCCATCGGAGCATAGAGCAGCAAAACCAAAGGGCTCAGATTCAACTAAAGCGGTTTTGTCTCATATGTTCTCGACGTAGGTTCTTTGATACCTAATACCTTATGAGCTAATTTAATTTAAGGGCCATCGACTGCCTGGCAGTGTCAGGAAGTGCCAGTGTTGCCCGAGGTTGTGGACGCTGCCGAACATTCTAGGCACCAGTTCCTTCCATCACCCCTTCCATCCTTCTCCTCTTGTTTTCTTCTCTTTTTCTCTTCCTATCCCCTCACCAAACATCGCCAAAGCAACATCTACTTCACCAAATCACAACAAAGTCGTCAAGATGGCTGGATCTTCGCAGGATCCAGTCCAAGGGCTTATCGCCAACTTGTCTTTTGATGACAAAAACCTCGAGTCTAAAGCCCGCATCAAAACACAGCTTGAGCGGTTCCGTCAGGTAGTCTCTTCCCAAGATAACATATTACAATATGCTTCTTGTACTGACATGCACCTTATAGCTCAAAAATGACTTTCTTTCTGCTTTATAGGCTAACGCCGTTTCAATTTCACCCCCTTTGCCTTGTCAGTATTGCACATGCTCGTGTTTCCGACTTCCTATCACCAATCAATACTGACAAATGTTCAGCCGCCAACTCGATCACCCAGGAGACAAAGGCGAAAGCCCATCCTCAGCTTGACCTTGTCGTAAAAAGTGGCAAAAGCCGCTGGACAAGGGGTCGGATCGAGCAGGTGTGCTTCCAGTTTCGCGATACTGGACGTTGCAAATACAGCTTCAACTGCAAGCGCCTGCATGTCTACACGCGTCCTCCCATGGATATATTCTTCGAGGGTTTCCCGTCTTTTGACTACGGTAACACCAAGCCTTTCGTTGAGGAGTTTACACGTATGAAAGACCAGCTGAAACTCAAAGAGAAAAGCCTTTACAATGCCAGAAAGCTCTTCTCGAAGGCTGTTGTTGAAGAGTTCTATTACGTCTATGGGAATGACGAATATGACTTGTCTCTCTGGCAAAAGCTATGCAAGATCATTGGCATAGACGCACCAACCTCCCTCGAGGAAGCGTACACGGTACGATCCCCTTTGCATCGCGTCTTTACTACAGCTTTCTAACAATTATCTAGATCATACGACCTGCCCGTGTCAACATTGTTGATCTAGTGTACGCTGTAGAGTTCGACATGCCCGTACAACGTTTCGAAACCTTGGAGGAGTTGAGCGATTACACTAGAGACACAGGGAAAATTGCCAACAAACAGCATATCTACAATCGTGGCGGGCTACTGGTTATGCTACTTCGTGAGATCGACTACAAGTACTATGGAGAGAGGCTCGGGGGGTCTGAGCTGTAATCAGACAAGTTGGGATTATTTATAACCCCTCCTATTTCGTCGCATTTTTGCAGTCACCATCTCAGCAGCTGGCATTGCCACTTCTCCTTCTTGTCGACGATGAGACTTTCTCCTTCTCCTCCTCCTCCTCCTCCTCCTCTTCTTCTTCTTCCTCGTTCTTTTTCTTTTAGCGAGAGCTTTTAAACACTACTTTTCTCTCTTTCTTGGCGAAAGCCATTCGACTTCTACTTTTTCTTCTTCATTCTTCTTTTCTATGAGACGAAGATGCCT